>JAAALK010000135.1:0-22521 GCA_019279435.1 Zizania palustris | reverse complement strand
ATCTGTCATATGCATGGCTTTTACGCTTTAAACTTGAAAAATGATCACCATTGCTTCTGGTAACTAGCATGAGTAGGTGAATGTTCTTGCTATCTGTTACATGCCTTGTAGCAAGTTCCTGACTTAGATGCAAATATGTAACTTGGACATCTTTCTGCTTTAAACATGGAAATGTGCTATAAAAATGATGAAAAATCAAGAAAAATGAAAATTCCATGCCTTTTTATGCATAACTTGAAAAGATCCAGGTGGGTTTGCTTTATCGCATTACATTGTTCTGGACTGCGTACCATAGCACTTTGGTATGAACTAGGACAGTGTAATGTATGCCAAGACCAATGTCTTAAGCTTCTGATGGTCCAGTTTTGGCGTAGGCATGACTTGGTCGGTCAGCATAAGGTTTGACATGCAAATAACCCCTGGCTAAAATGAAAAAGGAAAAAGAAAAGCTTGAAAAATGAAATGATAACAAGTTTGCTGAAGCACTTTGTTTGGACAAAGCTTATCTTGGTAGATATCAGTTAGCTTCCACATCTGATGCCTTTACCTTGCTTGTCAACTGGAAAATGTGGTGATGCTTTGTTTGCAAAAATTGAAAATTCGTGCTAATGACTTTCTTAGATATCATCAGTTGCACTGATCATGCCATGTATCTTAGACAGTATGACTTTTGTTGTATCTGTAGATGATGTAATTGCAGTCCATCATATCTGAGAAGCATGCTTTTGGACACTCCACCTGCACCCTAGTTGCATTCATTGCATATTTTGAGGGGGAGTTGCGTTTTAGGGGGAGTCGGTGTCTCTTTCGAGTGCTTGATGAGTTCACTTGTCAACAAGGGGGAGAATTTTTGGGATAAGCGTTCAAGGGGGAGTTTTGGCTTTCTCTGGATTTGTTTCAGGGGTGTGTTTTGTTCCGTTTGTCCTTACTCTTTTGATATCCTTGTTGATGTTTCTAAGATCGCACTCATTTTGAGCTTTTACATTTTGGTTAACCATAATGACAACTTCTTGCTTTTTGTTTGGCTTTTGGTCATTAGGGTTAAACGTTTACTTTATTTTCTTCTTCTTTGTTTTCTTGTGCTTTGTTTTCCTGTTTCCACATGTGTTCGCATGTACTGAAGAGCTGAAGAAGTGAAGTGTTGACAATGCACTCATCAAGGGGAAGATTGAGGAGCCATGCTGAATAGCGTGGGCCTCATGGCTCTAGATGTAATGAGTCATTCTCAACGATAGTCAAAGAGGATTGAAAAGAGGGAAGACCTGCTGTCGTCTGGGGCCGCGTGTGAATCAGGTACACGGGCAGCGAGTGACTGTCGGGCACAGGGGCCCGCGAAGTCGCGCTGGCCCAATCCGGGTACATGGGCCAGGAGCAGCAGAAGAACCCACTGGGTTGTTGACCAGTATTGACTCAGGTACAACGGGCGGTGAGCGATTGCCGGGGCTGAGAGAGCTGCGGAGTAGGGCCAGCCCATTCGAGTACCTGGTGCAAAGTCGGTGGAGGCTTTGTCAGTTTCGGCGCAAAACGGATGACCGTTGATCTTGTATCGGACTGTCCAGAAGAGAAGCTGTAGTCCCTACGAAAGCTTAGCTTCCGGAATAAGTCATCTGTAAATAGAAGTTTACTATTTTTGTCCCTAGGCCCACAGTCAGTTAGTCGAGTCTATAAAAATATCCTAAGGGCAGTTTAGTCCTTTTCCTTTTATTTCAGCGTCTGTAAAAACCCTAAGGGGCTGGTGGATATTCCTAGCTATTGGGCAGCCTATAATAGGGCCCCAATCCCTAGGGTTAGGTCACGCTTTTGCTGAAATCATTTTCTAATCCAATGGGTCACTTTTTGTACACTCTTTCCCCGCCTCTCTTCCTGTTGCGCCCGCCGCATTGTTCATCTCTTCATCACGAACCTGTGAGTTTTGATTCACTCTGGTTCTGTTATTCTGCTTGCTGGATTCTTGTGTGCTGCGATTGTGTGTGTTTTGTACTACATCGTTTTGCGTGTCTGCAAGTTTTTTATCTCTGGTGCGAATGGTCTTCTCTGAATGCTTCTATTCTTCACATGAATACTAGTTCATGTGGCTGATAGCAGTAGTACTACTTTCCTGTAGCTACAGTGTGCTATTTTTCCTAGCCTTGCTTTGTCCTCATAGCCTTTTGATCGAACAGATAGTGTCTAGTTCTTCTCTGGCTGTTTCTGTTGAAGCCCCCTTTTCTTGTGTGAAGTCCAACCCTGTGGAAGCAGGCTTCGAATCTACAGGCTACGAATCGGTAAGGCTTCGAATCCACAGGCTTCGAATCTACAGGCTTTGAATCCGCAGGCTTTGAATCCGCAGGCTTCGAATCCACAGGCTTCAAATCTGTAGGCTTCGAATCTGCAGGCTTCGAATCCGCAGGCTTTGAATCCGCAGGCTTCGAATCCGCAGGCTTCGAATCCACAGGCTTCGAATCCACAGGCTTCGAATCCATAGGCTTCGACTCTGCAGGCTTCGACTCTACATGCTTCGACACTGCAGGCTTCGAAGCAGGCTTCGAAGTAGGCTTCGAAGCAGGCTTCTACACAGCAGGCTTCGAAGCAGGCTTCGACACTACAGGCTTCGACACTACAGGCTTTGACACCGCAGGCTTCGCCAAGTAACTTACTGGAGACAACTTTGAACAGTAATCTCTCAATCGATTGCTGTGATTTATTTCTGTGAAGTTTTGATCTGCCATGTCTTGAATACTTTGTTTATCTTCCTATTAGCACTGAATTGGTGTTTCTCTATTTTTGACACCAGTTGTTTCTAGGCTAGATACTTTTAGACTTAGGCATTCTGTTCACACTCTGCTGCTTAGTCTTCTGAGGTGCGTTGGGTATTGGGAGCAGGCCATAGATTCGAAAGAATTTTAGGTGCCTATTCACCCCCCTCTGGTCGCTACTTTTGGTCCTACAGAAACCACCAAGGACCGCTGAAGTGTCCAACAAGCTCACCAGCCGATAACTTGGCTGATACCTGGTGGAAAAGAAAATAAGTGGAGACAAGGAGGTATCGGTCGATTGGGATTTTCTTTTTCGCAACAAGCTGCTCGGCTAATGGTTGGAGATGAGAGGTCAGACCCAGAGTGGATCCGCAAAAGACAAATATTTCCAACCAAAGGTTGAGAAAGGCAACATGCTCACAGGATTCTACAGGACCAGTCTTCTTGTTATGATTCAAATGTATTTTCCCTAGCCGCTAGTGGATTCATAATCAAGGGCGGTGAGTTATTTTGGATTTAAAGGAAAAAGGTCACAAGGAGAGATAATATCAAGGGAAGTCAAAACAAAACGTCCAGAAGATATTGGGGCTATCAGCCCATGACCAATGGTGAAAGCGTTGAGGGTATCAGACCAAATATAGTAGGCAGTGGAAAGAAGCGGCTCATTCTTGTAGGGCTTCGTGAGGGAAAGGCTAATGTAGTGGGCCGATGTTGATTTCATCTCAAGATGAGCAATGGGCGACCAATACCCTAAGGTACCACAATTGGTCCAGTCAGAAGGAAGCATAGAAGAGTGCTTGATGGGGATCCGATTGGTCTTCGTGTTGATAATGTCAGTGGGGTCGGGATCACCCATCGGACACAGAAAATAGCATGTCAAGTGTTCATCCATAGGAATCAAAACTGGTTCTGCAAGTTCTACAAAAAAAAGAAAAAGGGAAGATAGTAAAGACAAACGACGGACAAACCAAGAAGAATGAAGAAATGTCGAAGACTTTCCTCTGGGATCATGTCATCAGTTGCCATCATTAAGGAGTTTGAAACCTAAAGATCTATAGAGGAGGCGAGGATGGCGAGGGCGACATATTGTAGGAGCACTGGGAGCAGAATGGTAACAAGCCCGAAAGGAAGTGAACACAGCGAAGGCAAAGAGCATGAAGGGGAAACTGAGGCAGTCAATGGCTACTTATAAAATGCAAGGAAACCACTCGGCAAATGAACCAGGCCAATCTCGACAGATTTGGTGGGGTCACCTCCAACGTTCAACAAAAGGTATCATGAGTACGGTTCTCAAAATGCTAGAATGTTTGTAGGTCTGGGATCAGGGGAAGCAAATCTTCGGCCTACAGATGCCAATGCACAATTGTGTGGAATGAAGCCTGGTCTGAAGCTGCCACAAAGAAAGTATATGCATCACACCAGGCGACTTCTATCACAGTCGTTCATGGCTGAAGAAAAAATGAGAAGTAGAGGAAAAAAAGTCAATGCCCTGTGCATTATATATGAACTTGTTGGCGTAAAAGATTACGCTAACAGGTTTCTGTAGAAAAGAAACTAACAAACGAAGTGTTTGCGAAGCAAACTGTTCTAAGCCTCCGAAAGGATAATAGCTTAGAATAGTTCGAAAGTGTGTATTGAATCACTTGTATTCGGTCCCTATTACAGGGTGAAATGGGGGGTATTTATAGGCTTAAACATTAAGGAAAAGACCTATTTACCCCTCTATTACAACCGACATTAAGGAAACTGTTCGTTTTCCTTAATAGGGCTAAAATGGTAAAAGA
Source organism: Zizania palustris (assembly GCA_019279435.1). NCBI lineage: Eukaryota > Viridiplantae > Streptophyta > Magnoliopsida > Poales > Poaceae > Zizania > Zizania palustris. Next base: position 18,002 of record JAAALK010000135.1, on the reverse strand, counting down.
CTAATTTAATAAGATAGAAGATAAGTCTTCCATCTTAGCTGGCAGAAAAGATCCTGAAGGGCTTTGGTTCGAAGACATACTTCGAACCAGTGTCTGTCTTCGGGCTTCGAACCAGGTTCTGGGCATCTTCGAAGATGGTCTTCGGACAATCTTCGAACTGGTTGACTGTCTTCATGCTGCTTTGGCAATAACCCCGAAGATGAGATATTTTCTCCCCAACAGTAGCCCCTCGAATACGCTTCTCCGTTTGACCTGTAACGTTTTAGGAGAGCAGTATACGCAAGAAAAGTATTCATGCGTAGGGGTTAACAGATTTATATCCATCTCCGAACTATATGGAGATAAATGCTTCGGATTGGCATTCGAAAGAGTTACATTCGAAGTAACTTAGAAGTGTCTTTAGAAAGACTGAAGACTTTTTAGACTTAGAAAAAATAGCCGTTAACCTGTTTCTTCTAACAGAAGCTAAACGATCCGTTATTTTCGGAGGAAAATAACGGGCAAGAATGCGAAAGGGCAGAACTCAAACGGTAACAAACGGAAAATTTAGGCTATAAATAAAGAGCCCAAAACTTACCCGATTACCTTTTCACCGTTCCTCTCAGTCAAAAGCTTTGTGAGCCCCTTGAGTTCTTGAGCCCTAACCTTTGAGTTCCTGAGCCCCTTGAGTTCTTGAACAACCGAGCGATCATAATGGTGACGACCAAAGGATAAGGATCTGCGCCTCCTTCGGCTTTGGCTCGGCAGCAGGCAGCCGCAGCAGCAGCGGCGGCGACATTGGCGGCGGCACCCTCGATGCAGGCGGGATCATCCATGGCGGCAGGGGGGAGAAATCCCCAAATCCCCGATGACCAAGGTCTGTGTCCACCTTCGACTAAATACTTGGATCAGTCTTTTGAGTTAGGGCCTTCTACCTGCAAGAGAGAATCTTTGGCAATCACAGCAGGGGGTAAGATTAGCAATGGGGTTATGGTTCGGAGGCCGGGCAAAGAATCAATCCCATCACCAAGACCCGGAGAGGTTGTAGTGTTCGAAGCTTTTTTCGAAGCAGGCTTAGGCCTCCCTGCTGTGGATTTCTTGGCCGAAGTTCTTGACCTGTTTCATGTAACCCTCCCCCAGCTATCTCCGAATGCTGTAGCTAGATTAGCTATCTTTGAGTGGGCGCTGAGAGCCGAAGGCTGTGAGGGGAGGGCTGAAATCTTCGCTGCACTGCATAGAGCGACTTGTCAGCCGAAGACCTCCGTAGGCTCCGGAGGTGAGAAAGTAGTGGTTGCCTTCGGAAGCATCAATTTTAGGCTTCGAGACGAATATGCTCTGCGATTCCCTGCTAAGGCCATCAATGCTAGATGGTACACTGATTGGGTACTGAGGTGGTTTTATGCCGAAGTCGGAGCTAGCAGTCCTCTGGCTGGGCCCCTCAAAGAAATCCGATTCCGGAAAGAAGCCCTAGTGCAACCTGACGAAGGTCAGCTCGAAGCCCGCCTGAACCTGCTTGAAAAAGTTAGCCGAAGACTCAGTATGCGAGACTTGGCTGAAGAATTCATCGGTCTTCAAATTCCTCCACTGATGGCCAACTGGCCTATCATCTTCGAAGATGACTCCGAAGGCGGGCCTTCGCAAAATCAATTATACTTCGAGCCCTGCAGGTAACTTCGAAACCAACATGCATTGTACATATTTACTTCGAAGAAAGACTAACTCGAATTATTTTTTAGCTTCTTCAGACCCTATTACATCAGAACAAATCGTAAGGGCTTCGGAGAAGATTCTGGGTGCTCCAACTCCGTCGGAAAAAGAATGGCGAATCAAATTAGTCGGAAGTTGGGAGCGATTTAACAGAGTATGGGGAATGCTGGAGTTAACTCCACCCCCTCTGATGGATTGGGTGCCTCAGGAGAAAGGCCCCAAGAAAAGAGTAGCTAAAGCCGGAGCTTCAAGTTCAGCGAAAACCCCGGTGAAGAAGGTGGCTCGGAAGCCAAAGAATCTCGCACCTTCGGATCCTGCTCCTTCAAGCTCAAGAACCTCACTTTCTGGTTCTAAAGAGGATGAAGGTACTTTATTAGTGAAATTGATTGATGAAGATGCAGCTCAACGAAGTATTTACATTGAAGATACTGCAGGTATACCGGAGCCCCAAACTAACATTGAAGAAGTAAGAGCTCCGGATACCCAAGATGAACAGATCGAAGCCCCTATGGGTGGAGATGAAGCCGAAGTTCCTGCAACTTCGGTTGTGGAGGAAAGGGCTGATCACGGAGATGCTCCGATAACGGAAAATCTAACTGCGGAGTCAGATGATGACTTCACTTTTGATCCTCCGATCAGTCCAGTACTTGATATCCCAGAGAATGTTGAAGGTAAATTTTTGCATAATTCTTATCAATTTCTGCAAAATTATACAATGTATAATATTTCTGTTATTGCAGAGCCTCCTGTTGTCGAAGTACCCCTCGAAGATACAATTCAAAGGCCTTCGACAACTTCGGAGCCACAGCCGGAGGTTACTTTACAAGGGCCTGGAAGAGGTAAAAGGCACATAGAGCCTCCTTCAACTCAAGGATCGACTTCATCTGACTCAACAGATGAAAGTGAATCAACTGAGGGGGGGCCATCTTCAGAACTTCCAAGGGCCTCGGAAGAACTCTCCGGACCTTCGCTAAGCAGAGCTGATCAGAAGGCTTCAGTAATGCTTCCTCTCATAACTCCTTTTTTGGAGGAGAAAACCGGACTTGGGACTTTGGTTAAACCTTTGGGTGAAGCCAGTCGCAAAGTCGGGGAAACAGAACTGGTAGCCCTTTTAAGCAGGGTGAAGGGTTCGGAGCTTAACCTTGCTGTGGAAAGAGCAGCTTATCAGGTATAAAGCATCTTCGAAGCAAATAGCAAATTATATATGAATAATTTCTTATTTCAATTTTTCTTTTTTCTTAGCAAGCAGTCTTAGCCCGCGCTGCGGCTTTATCGAGCGAAAATGAAATTGCTCAACTTCGGGAAGAGAACGAAGCTCTTCAAAGAAATTTTAACTTCTCCGAAGGTCGAGTAGCTCAGATGGATAACGTAATACTAGCAGAGCGAAGGGCTAGGCAGAGCTTGGAGGCTGCGAAGAAAGAGCTCGAAGCGGAAAGAATTGTGCTTCGAGCAGAGATTGAGAGACTACGGACGGAGGATGCTGCGAAGGGGTCCGAACTTGTAAGGCTACAAGAAGAGGCTGGCCAACTCCGGACTCAAAAGAATGCTCTGACTACGGAGAACGCTAGAATCTCCGGAGTTTTAGCAGAAACGACTTCGGCCAAGGATACGCTTATTGAGGAAATGCTTAAGTCTGAGAAGGTGGCTTCGGAGGTCATCGAACAGATGTTAGGTGTCTTGGAGTACTTCGGTACTACTGGATCACTACCTTCGGATGACAATGTGACTCTGCTGTGCCGGTTAAAGAGGATCCAAGGAGCAGCGAAGCAAATGAAGACGGCAGGCATGCGTTATGGAGAACTCTCCGGACAAGTGTCTGCCCTTGGATTACTTCGTTACTATGAGGATTTGGGCCGAGTAATTACTTCGAGCGCAGAGGGCTCCATCATCTTCGACGACGCAAGGCTTCTGACTCCTTCCGACGGCGTGGCTGCCGCCTGGCGAGCCTTTCAAACTTCATGGAGAGCCGAAGGTCGATCTGCGATCAAGGCTTGGATTGATGAAGGCCAACGCCAGAAGCAAGTTCGGAGCCAAGCTTCGAGCAGTCAACCTCCTTCGAACCCGCAGGTTTAGGAATATTTTAGGATTTCTAATCATGTAAAGCTTTATGCTTGTAAACATTTATCAATGAAAGTCTTGTTTTTCATATTTCTAGGCTTTGCCTCTTATGGAAGATATCGAAGTGTTAGAGCTTAACAGCGAACTTCGCTCACTGTGGAACAACTTCGAACTTCTAAAGAGTTATAAACGTCCTCGATTCCTTATCCCTCGAGATGACTCCGGCGTTATTGCGCCCGAAGTAATCAAAGACGTGTTGTCTTATATTAAAGAGGAAGATAAAGAGATTGACGCAAACACCTCGTCTTCTGAAGACACTAATTGGTCCGAAGACGAAAGTGAAGCCCAAAATAAAAGATCTGAAGATCTTAGAAGCTGGGAAAGAAGCCCCGAGCGGCTTCGAACTTGGGCCGAGCTTCAACAAGAGCAGAAGGATTTTAGAGCTTCGAAGGGGAGGAAGAGAGTTAAGCGCAAAGTTCTTAGAACTTCCGATGTTGGAACTAGTCGTTCCACCCCTAGCTCTCGGGACCGAAGAGGTCTCCGATTCCTTCTTGGTATAGATACCAATTTTTCATAGTGTAATCTGTAAACACATTTATTTCAATAATGAATGCCGATTTAAAATTGTCTCCATATTTACTAGCCCCTCTTTGGGTATAAGCAACTTCGAAATGTATTCAAAGATGGTTATGCGCAAAGAAAAAACTTCGGAGTACAATTTTCTGGGGGTTCGGAGCCCCTCTGTCATTTAAAGATCTTTTGAAATCTTATGAAATGCCTTCGACTTTTTGTAGTCAGAAGAATGGTAACTTTGAGATACCTTTGTTTAACGAAAGAAATCAATTGAGATAACTTTCAGGACACTTTAGTGTCTTAGAAAATTTGTCACTTTGGACTTATATGAACAGACATTCGAAGCTCATGGTTCAAATGTTGTTTTGCTTTAGCCACCTTCGGCTGTCTTTGCAGAAGTCTACCAGCCGGAGCTTGGACTTCGCAGAATGTGGCCACCTTCGGCTCTTTTTTGCAGAAGTCTACCAGCCGGAGCTTGGACTTCGCAGAATTTGGCCACCTTCGGCTCTTTTTTGCAGAAGTCTACCAGCCGGAGCTTGGACTTCGCAGAATTTGGCCACCTTCGGCTCTTTTTACGGATGTCTGCAAGCTGCAGCTTGGACTCCGCAGATTTTGGCCACCTTCGGCTCTTTTTACGGAAGTCTACCAGCCGAAGCTTGGACTCCGTAGAATGTGGTATTGGCTCTTTACGGATGCCTACAAGGTATCAGCTTGGGCTCCGGATGGATTTTAGCCACCACACCGGAGGCTTCGACTTTATGGGTACGAAGTCCGGAAATACAGCCCAGCTTAATGACACTTCCCTCTCGATCGACTTCCGTCCCAGCGCGTCCGCTCGGGAAACTAGGAGTGTCAAGGGGAAGGCAACTATCAGGGTGTATGCTTTATTAATTTAGAGGTGATTACAAACGAATTACAAGGAGCCCTTATGCGAAGTATCGCTTTAGGTGCTCCGCATGCCAAGTATGTGCTAACTCTTCACCTTCTAAATTAGCTAATTTAAATGAACCAGGGCGCCCCGAGCGGACGATTAGATATGGACCTTCCCATTTATTGCCTAACTTCCCTGGTGCTATAATGCTTCGTAGAACAAGATGACCCGGCCTTAACTCGCTGAGCTTAACCTTCGGGTCATACCAAGTCTTCGTCTGCTGATGATACTTTGATAAATTAGCTACAGCCCGAAGTCTTGTTTCTTCTGACAAATCTAACGAAGCTTGTCTTTCTTCTTCGATGTCTGGTTCGGTGCTGCGAAATGACCCCCCTTTGAGCTCCGTTGGAGTCATAGCTTCATCTCCGAATAGCAGTCTGAACGGAGTAAAACCTGTGGACCTTGTTTGCGTAGTCCGAATGGACCACAGAATCTTCGGAAGCTCTTCGGTCCACAGTCCCTTTGATAATCCTACTATTCTTCGATTTAGCCCTGATAAAATATTTCCATTGGCTCGCTCAACGGCTCCATTCGACTGAGGATGTCTCACTGCAGCAAAACATAGTTGAATGCCTAGGTCTTCGCAAAACTTCCTGAAGGGTTCTGCGTCGAACTGTGTTCCATTATCAACTGTGAGATATCTAGGCACTCCGAACCGGCAAATAATGTTCTTCCAGAAGAATTTCTGTACATGTTCGAAGTGATAGCTGTTAAGGGTTCTGCTTCTACCCACTTAGAAAAATATTCAATAGCTACCACTGCGAACTTGAGATTTCCCTTTGCTAACGGAAAGGGACCAATTAGATCCATACCCCATCTGGCCATAGGCCATACCGGAGCTATGACTTGAAGAGCTGTTGGTGGGCGATGACTCCGTCGACCCATCCACTGGCATCCTTGACAAGTGCGGACCAAGCTCTCCGCATCAGCTGTTATTGTGGGCCAATAAAGCCCCTGGCGAAGTGTTTTTCCTGCCAGTGCTCTAGGGGCTAAATGGCTTCCACAAAGGCCTTCGTGAATTTCTCGAAGAATTTATTGGCCTTCGGCTTGAGATATACATCGGAGTAGAGGGGAACATACTCCGGCCTTGTATAATATACCGTTGATTAACTGATAGTTTCTTGCTCTGAGCTTTAATCTTGACAATTGGGGTTCTTCGGGCAAATTTGTTCCTCCTTGCAAGAGTTCTATGATTGAATCTTTCCAATCTGCACTAGGAATGCAAAGAATCTCCGCAGAGGCAATTTGTGGAACCGAAGGTACATTGAGCTCCTCATAGAAAGCTTCGTCAGGCACATCCACAGCTCTGGCTGCAGCCTTCGCTAAAATGTCCGCTTGCATGTTTTCAGCTCTTGGTATACTCCGAATGGAAATACCCTTGAAATGTGCTTCGATCTTGCGAATTTCTTCTAAGTACTTTGCAAGCTGTGGATGTCGGACTTGAAAACTTTTGTCTACGTGCCCTGCTACTATCTGAGAATCTGTTTTTATGATTATTCTTGTAGCCCCTAGAGCACGTGCTTTCCGGAGTCCCAATAAAATCCCTCCGTACTCCGCTATATTATTGGTAGACTTAAAGTTGAGTCTTGCGGAGTACATTGCTCTTTGCCCTGACGGTGAAATCAATACTGCCCCAATGCCTGCTCCGGATGCTTGGAAAGCCCCATCGGAGTAAATAATCCAAACTCCGTCATCTGATTTCTCTGGAGTCAACTTCGCAGGTGGAGTCCACTCTGCTACGAAGTCTGCTAGGACTTGAGATTTGATAGCTGTCCTTGCCAGGAAAGATATGCCGAAGGGTGCTAGCTCTACTGCCCACTTTCCAATCCTTCCAGTGGAATCTTTGCTTCGGAGCATATCTCCTAAAGGATACGAAGTTGGTACAATTACATTATGAGCCAAAAAATAATGTCTTAGCTTTCTCGAAGCCATTATCAGAGCATAAACGAACTTTTCAAGTTCGGAGTATCTTGTCTTCGCTCCTGACAATGCTTCAGATACAAAATAGACAGGGTTTTGGACCAACTTCCCATTGATATCCACTTCTCTGACAAGGACTGCGCTGACAGCTGAACCTGTAGCTGCAAGATACAGGAGTAGGGTTTCGTCCGCAATAGGCACCGTAAGTGTAGCAAGATTGCTGAGATAATCTTTAATATCTTCGAAGCTTTTCTGACACTCCGGTGTCCATGCAAAATCTTCGGACCCTTTCAAAGCTTTAAATATTGGCAGGCTCCTCTCCGCAGACCTTGATAAAAACCTGCTAAGTGCAGCCAGACGTCCAGTCAGCTTTTGCACTTGCTTTAAATTCTCCGGAGGAGCCATCTTCTGCAGCGCAGTTATTTGAGTAGGGCTAGCTTCAATTCCCCTGCTTGAAACTAAGTACCCTAACAACTTTCCAGCCTTAGCTCCGAATATACATTTTTCGGGGTTAAGACGGATCCCACATGCCCGAAGGCTATTGAATGTTTCTGCTAAGTCTAGGCTATGTTGGTGCTTTAAAGCACTCTTTATTACAATGTCATCCATGTAGGCCTCTACATTACGGCCTAGTTGATGACCTAGAGCCTTAGCAACTAATCTTGAAAAAGTAGCCCCGCATTTCTTAGGCCGAAGGGCATTCTTACATAGCAGAAGACTCGTCTTGATTTCATCTTCGCGCTTCAACCATATTTGATGATAACCAGAATATGCGTCAAGAAAGCTTAGTAACTCCGAACCTGCAGTGGAGTCAACTAGTTGATCAATTCGGGGCATGGGGTAGGGGTCACGTGGGCACGCTTTATTCAGGGATGTGAAATCAATGCACATGCGCCACTTCCCGGAAGACTTCTTCCTGACGAAGACTGGGTTGGCTAGCCATTCTGTATGGGCCACTTCTCTGATAATCCCAGCCTTCAACAGTTTTTCAACTTCGTCCTTAGCTAGAGCAGCTCTCTCTGCGGACATCTTCCGGAGCCCTTGTCGAACAGGCCGGGCCTTCGGGTTTACAAGCAAACTGTGCTCAATAATATCCCGATCGACTCCGGTGATATCTTCGTCAGACCAAGCGAAGACATCTAAATTTTTCTTCTATAACCTTTTCCAAGGAAGTTGCAACTTCAGGAGGTAAATCTTTACCAAATTGAAAAGTGTATTCTTTACCATCTTTGACAATGATCTTCGTTGCAATCTCTCCTTCGGGACTTGGTCTTGGAAATGACTTCTTCGAAGCTTCGGAGGAGGCTGAAAAAATTTCTTCATTATCTTGGACACTGTTTACTTGCCTCGTATCAAGAGGAGGACCGTGACCATATTCTGCCCTTCGAGCCATGGCTTGATCTCCGAAGATTGTCAGGACTCCTGATTGTGTGGGCATCTTCATGCACAAGTAGTTGTGATGCGCCACAGCTCCGAACTGATTCAACATACCCCGTCCGAAGATGACATTATATGCATACGGGGCATCTACCACATCAAAGATAACTTCTTCAGTTCGGGCTAGTAAACCTTCTCCGAAGGTTACTTCCAGGCCTATCTGGCCAAGTACATCAAGCGGAGGTCCTACGAAGCCTTGCAGAGGACGAGCCGCTGGGAGGAGATGCTTCCGGGAAATGCATAACTGATCGAAGGCTTGTACAAATATGATATCTGCCGAGCTACCTCCGTCAATTAGCACCCTTCGGACTTCAGTCCCTGCAATATCAGCAGTAATAACCAATGGATCTGCATGCGGGAACTTGATACCAGCTGCATCCTCCGCAGAGAAAGATATTGGAACATGAGACCACTCCGGCATTGCAGCTGCAGATGACGAAGTCCCAATGTGGCCTACTTCTCGAACGTACTCTCTTCGCTGTCTCTTGGACATGCTTCCGAGGGTACCTCCTCCGGAGATAGGGAGAACTACTCTCTTTCCTCTATCTTGCCCTTCTTCTTGCTTCGGAGGTGGCATAACATTGGCCACCGGAGGATGCCTTGCAGCATCAAAATTTTCTATCCGCGCCACAGCCTGGACCGGCTCCGGGCGCACTGCTGCTGCTGGACTTCGGTCGGTACTACCTCGACCCGAAGTTCTCTCCAAGTATTCTCCCCGAAGGGTAAGAATAGCCTTGCAGGTGTCAGTTGCATGGCTTCGATTCTCTCCATGAATACAGCAAAAAAGGGTCTGGCCCTTGCCAGCCGTTTTCCCTGGCGGCCTCCAGCCGCTGGACTTGTTCCCCGTAGACTGTGGAGCTCTTGGTGCAAACTTCTGTGGGGGTGCAATGTTTAAGACTTCAGAGCGAGGGTGCTTTTGCCCTCTTCTTCTATCATGTTGCACTTCGAAGACTGGTTCTTGCGGCTGTGCCGAAGTCTTCACCTCTGCTTAACTTCTGTCAATACTGTCGAAGTAGCAGTAGTCCTCCGAAGCCAACCTTCTTCTGACTTCGAGTACTCCTCGAAGTACGACATCAGCTGTGATACTGTGGTGATGCTCTTCCGATGCAGTTTATCCAGAAGGCCTTTATGACTGACACCTTCCCGAGCCGCATCAACCACCGAGGATGTGGACAGCCCCCGAATTTGCGACTTCGTGTAAGCGAAGCGCTTGAAGTACTGCCTCAATGTTTCTCCGGGGAGCTGTTTCACTTGGAAAAGGCTTCCTATCGACATGGGGGCACGAAGGTGCCCTGAAAGTTGCTTATAAACTTCCTCTTCAACTGTGACCACGAAATGATTGATCCTGGCTTTAAAGACCAGAACCATCTCAGCGCCACTCCTTAAAGAGCTAATGGGAAGCACTTCGCCATAGTCTCTCTGTCTCCGCCGCTAGCCTCAATTGCTAGGGCATAAGAACGCGCAAACTCACTAGGATCTTCGTCTCCGGCATACTTGCAGAGCTTCGAAGCTTTGAACTTCGGATCGAAGCGAACCTTCTGAAGCTCAGGATGCAACGGAGATTCATTGTCGTAAGAAGCGTTCTCCGGGGCTTCGGGATAACCAAGATCGTCGTCTTCGGGCACTTCGGGGATAGCTGGGGTGGCTTGAGAGCGAAGCCTGTTCGCAGCTCTTGTCGCCACCTCGCTACCTCAGCTTGAAGGTTGGCCATTTGAGTGGCCATATCTCCAAGGCTATCTTCATCTCCTCCGGAAGGGCCTTCCGGGTCTTGAGAACTGGTATGATCAGTTCGAATCGGAATGGAGGGTGGCGGAGTGGCTCCGGGCGGTCGGAGTATGGAAGGGGTTGGCGGAGAGGTTTCGTATCCTCGAGGGATAGAAGCCCCTTGCGGAGTTTGAGGTGGAGGGATAGTCGAAGACCCTCCGACTTCGACTGTGTCGAAGGGTATCTCTCCGGAGATCCGAGAGGACCTCCGAGTGGGATTGCGAGGTGCACTCCGCTTAGGAGGCATGATGTAAGAAGTTGGTAGAGAACGAAGTTTTTCGGACTAAGTTCCCCACGGACGGCGCCAACTGTTGGCGTAAAAGATTACGCTAACAGGTTCTGTAGAAAAGAAACTAACAAACGAAGTGTTTGCGAAGCAAACTGTTCTAAGCCTCCGAAAGGATAATAGCTTAGAATAGTTCGAAAGTGTGTATTGAATCACTTGTATTCGGTCCCTATTACAGGGTGAAATGGGGGGGTATTTATAGGCTTAAACATTAAGGAAAAGACCTATTTACCCCTCTATTACAACCGACATTAAGGAAACTGTTCGTTTTCCTTAATAGGGCTAAAATGGTAAAAGACTAATTTAATAAGATAGAAGATAAGTCTTCCATCTTAGCTGGCAGAAAAGATCCTGAAGGGCTTTGGTTCGAAGACATACTTCGAACCAGTGTCTGTCTTCGGGCTTCGAACCAGGTTCTGGGCATCTTCGAAGATGGTCTTCGGACAATCTTCGAACTGGTTGACTGTCTTCATGCTGCTTTGGCAATAACCCCGAAGATGAGATATTTTCTCCCCAACAGAACTATTGGAAGATTAAGGGTTTCGGCTACAACTGATAAATTTGAAGAGTCATTGTGAAGGCGTCTGAAAGGATGTGACGACATAGGGTGATGATTATCGATAATTTCGAAGCATCGGTTACCCCTTTGATACTCCAAAACTGGGGGTCATGTGTTGACGCCAAGATTTGGTAAAGCCCAGGACCACAACAGATGTTGCACGATCAACATAAGTCAAAGAGGTCTGGTCAAAGAAGCTTGTCCATGTTGTTATAATATGATCGGACATGTAGGAGCTGATGAAGGAGAGAGAAGATAAAGATGATCCAGAATCGATTACAATGTGGATTGCTTGGACGACAAGTCTCCAGACTATAAATATGTAGCTAATTAACTAGGTTTAAACATGTGACAACTCTACAAATAACTACTCTTCGCTGCATCACCACCCTTGACTTCCCAAGGTTAATTATGGTAGGATTCAGCACTCGAAGATTGGCTGTATCGTTTCGATCTCTGGCGAAGAGATGAGTCCTACCACCCCGACGATTGTATCGGCAAGGTTAGTGTTCTTTAAGGCTATGTCATATCAATCTTTTGAAGACATCGTCTAAGTCAGTACTGTCATCGGTTTATCCTTGTATATAAGCTAGGTCTAAGGCTGCATCAAATTGATCTCTTAGATTGATGTGATTTAGGTATCATAGTTTGAGGCTTCATTGGTTAGGTTCGACTTCTCTTTCTATTGTATTTGCTTCATGTTGTATACCGTTCATCTAAATAAAGCATGCCTAATACTATGAAGTATTATTAAGTTCGTCGTGACTATGTACTATCTTTGTTATGTTCAATCTTGTTATTATGATAATTTTTATGATACTGATATGTTATATGGCGCATTTTATTTATTATATCGAGTACAAGCTGATAGGTTATCTTTAATTCCATGTTCTATTTCATGTGTGCTCGGGAGATACCCATCGGCCCGTGATTGTCTCATCTTATCGAATGATGGCATATTCAGCCTGATAGTCCTGCAGTAGTCATCAGCCATGTGGCCAATCAGCGTATTCGTTCATGATCATCTTATACTCACCATAGTTATCGGGTTGGCATCTGATCGGCTATGTTGTTAACATTACTGTCTTATTTGGCTCATTATCAATTTCCGGCTCAAACTAATTAGCACCCTTAGAACCTTCTTTTGTTTTCTAGGATTACAGGACCTGTAGTGGAGTTAAGCGGATCTCCCAAGCCACGCGTGTGACCAAAAACTACACCATAGACAAACAAATGATAATGCAGAATACAAAATGCCAAATTCTAAAGTGTGCTTGAGATACCTTAGTATGTGCTTCATAGCTTGACGATGGGAAGATCTTGGACACGCTTGAAAACAAGCACATAGACATATGGCGAAGTGTATGTCTGGTCTCGTGGTTGTCAAGTAGAGGAGGGAGCCAATCATTCTCTAGAACTCCTTCTAATCAACTTCTTCACCATCTTCGTCTAGGTCAAACACAACTGAGGTAGCCATTAGAGTGGTTAATGGCTTCGCATCACCCATGTCAAAGTGCTTTAGCAAGTCTTTGTGTACTTCGTATGATGAACGAATGTACCTTGTTTCAATTGCTTTATTTGCAAACCAAGGAAAAATGTCAGCTCGCCCATCATCGACATCTCGAACTCCTTACTTATAGAATCTGCAAACTCAACAACAAGTGCATGAAAAGAGCCGCTAAAAATGATGTCATCAACATATATCTGAATAAGAAGGAAATATTGTCATGCTCGAGAGTAAATAGGGTTAGGTCAACAAAACCATTTTATACTAATGCTCAAGCATAAAGGACCTAAGTCCATCATACCAAGCCCTAGGTGCCTCTTTGAGTCCATACAAAGCTTTATGAAGTTTAAAGACTCTATGGTGGTACTTTTGACATCCACTTAAAAAAATTTGAAACCACGAGAAGATGGAAAAGCAAGCAAAATCCTAATGGCCTCAAGTCGAGCTACATGAGCAAAAGTCTCAACAAAATCAATCCCATCAACTTGAGAATAATCGTGAGCAACAAGTCTAGCCCTGTTAGTTTTTTAAATTCCATTTTGTTCCTATGATGTGAATATTTGGGGGTGGATCTACAAGAACTTGGACTTACTTTCTCTCAAAATTTTCTAGTTCCTCATGCATGACATTGACCCAACTTGAATCAGATAATACATGGCTAACGTCTAGGGGTTCAAAAGAAGCAACAAATGTATAATATGTAAAATGAGCATGAGATCGAGTTACCCTTTCATTTAGATCACTGATAATCTGCTTAGGAGGGTGATGTTTCTGAATGCGAAGAGGGGCTTCTCGTCAAGAGAGAATATCCCCGCTCAACTTGTACTAAAGTATGCTCAATACAAAAGCCCAAGTCAGAGTTTCCGTACTTTTGTAGTCACTAGTCGAGTTGGCACTAGCAGCCTTGGCTTCCTTGAGCTTCTTCTCAAGCTCACTGTTCCTAGACTTCCCATGTGTCACCTTAGCAATGGATTCATCCCTTTCGGACAAGACCTATTCATCCAAAATGAACAAAATTATGGTGGATCTTAGCGATCTCGACATGAAGTCACCGCTGGTGAGTTGTGGTGGATGAACCCGATGGAATGCTCAAGATCCTTGAAGCTTGGAAGTCACCTCTCCGGCATCCAAAACAGGTGTTGGGGGAAAATACTTCATCCTCAGGACTTTAGATATCAACAGTCAAAGATAATTCACCAGCATTGAAGGTTGCATTAATCTCCGGAGATGATGAAGTTTCTAAGCTAAAGGATACTCCGGATTCATGGTCCGAAGGTATCCTTCGAAGGCTCTGAAGCTACAGTGGAAAATAGCAGGACTGATAAGACGTCTGCCTTATCTACCTTCTTTGGATAGATTTTACTATTTAACCCTATTCGGGGTACCGAATAGTTTCCACTATGTCGGTTGTAATTGAGGGGTAAATAGTTCTTTTCCTTAGAGTTTTTACCTATAAATACCCTCCTTCTTACCCTGTAATAGGCATCGAATACTCAGCTATTCAATACACAACTTCGAACTTACTTTGAGCTATTATCCTATTCGGAGGCTCAAAATAGTCTGCATCACAAACTATTTGTTTATTAGTTCTTAATCTTCGAGAACCTGTTAGCGTAATCCTTTGCCGCCAATAGTTGGCGCCGTCCATAGGGGAACCTAGTTCTAAAAGCTAGTTCTCTACCACTGACTACACTTTGAAGAGCACTTCCGGAAGGAGCTTCGGAGTCTCAGGATTCCGCGCACCCTTCGGTAAGGTGCTTCCTAGTGCAACTCGAAGGCCTTTCCTCGCCTTCCCAAACCAATCGAAGTCTTCGGTCTTCAGACCTCTCTTCATTAGGAATGCCTCCTAAGTGGAGCCTAGCCTCTAATCCTCCCCGAAGGTCCCCTCAGACAATGTTGTAGGACCCTTAGTCATTCCACTGACCCTCAAAGGAGTCATCGGACGTCGAGCACCCAGAGGCCCTCGAGCCACTCCCACGGTGCTCCAAACCGATTACCCAGTTCCCGAGACCCGGAGCTCCCCTCTGAAGGAAGATGAAGACCTTCTTGAGTATGAGGCTACCCAAGTAGTGCGTCTTCACGAGGAAGTAGCAAGGTGGAGGCAAGAGGCTGCTGATCGACTTCGCTCTCAAGCCTCCACTCATGCTCTGGAAGGGCCTCAAGATGGAGGTCCTGATAATCTCCCTGAAGATGTCCAAGTCCCGGAGGAAGTTGAGATGCATCCCTTCGACGACGAGTCTCCGTTGCATCTGGACCTACAGAAAGTGCCCTTCGAACCCAGGTTTAAGGCCTCCCAAGCTACACAATTACTCCGGTGGGTCTGACCCCGGAGAGTTCTCTCGTTCGTATGCTTTGGCAATAGAAGCCAGTGGAGGGGTGCGTAACACTATAGAAAACAGTTCCCCCTACACTTGAAGGTGTAGCTCTCGGTTGGTTCTGGTCTCTAAAGCCAGGATTGATCAATTCTTGGGAGCAGCTGAAAAGGAAGTTTTAAGCAACTTCCCACGGTACATTTGTGTTGCGACGACGGATCAAACCAGCAGGTTTCTCAGTAGAATGGGAGTAATGGAATGCTGTGCGCAAACTGTATTCTTTGATCGTGTTGTTATTACAACTGTACTTGGGGGGTATTTATAGGGTGACCCTCTCTAAAGGCCGGGCACCTCCAAACCCCAATAGCTACCTGGTCTGACCTAGGTCAGTAGTACAGACAAAGAAGGTGTTACATAGTACAGACAAGAAGGCGCGATTCTGACAGCGTACCCGCCGTGTCGGGCGCTGCAAAGGCTGCCCGAAGCGGCGCAGACGATCCCGATCTTGTCCCTATGCGATCTTGACTGGGTATTCTCTACGCTCGGCTTCCATTTCGGAGCCTCCGTCCGTCCGAGGGTTGTCCTCCGTCATCCGGCCGGTCGCTCTCTTCCCCGATGACCCCTCCGGCACGTCTCGGAGCCCCCGAAGGCCTCCGATCCCTCGTTCGGAGTCTCGGGCCCCTCCAGCGTGGGCTTCTGGTCTTTCCGGCCGTAGCCTTCCTTTAGAGTTGTACGGGCCGTAGCCCCCTCGCTTCTTTCCTCTCGGGGCCCTGCACAAGAGAGGGTGGAAGCGCACATGATAATTCCGATAATCTTTATAAGGAAATGACTTACTATAGATACTGAATCCCACGGCGGGGCAAGCCCCGTCTGATCGTATCCGGAGATGTTTCGGAGCCTTGAAACATCTTAGGATCCGGAGACCGGGAGCCGGTTCCGGAGCACCCTCGCAAGCTAATTGTTTCTCCGCCCCTTCGAAGGAAGAAGCTTTGACCAATCGCCGTGGCGCCCACTGTGTCTTTGACTACCGGGTTCCAGCGCCCGAGGAAGTGAGCTAGTGCGTTACTTGGCGCAGTTAATGCGACACCATGCAGACGACGCGGGGGGGGGGGGGGCGGACCGGCGGGACGGGCGCACCCAAGGCGCCGGTAGAGTCTTAAATGCGGGCGTCGTGCGACCGGGCACGCGCGTGCACCGAACGGGCGGAAGGTGGACCGGCGGTGTCCTCCATGCTTAAATAGCCCGTGCTGCGCCGTCCAAGCCCCCTCCTGCCCACTTGTTTAGTCCTCTAGCTTCATCCTTGACGGCGAGCACTTGCTCTTGAGCTCTTGCTTTCTCCCTATTTCCTCTCGCTATGGCGGAGAAGAGTGCTCCTGCTGCGGCGGTAGACCTCCGCTTCCTACAGCGCCAAGTGGCAGCGGCGGCGGTGGCAGCGACTGCTTCAGGCCTGGCAGAGGCGCGCGACTCACGGGAGCTCCGTCCCGCTTCGGAGCGGTTCCGAGAGCAGACCCTGGAGATGGGGCCATCAGTGAGCACCGGACGCATCTATCGAGCAAGTGACTAGGGGCCACCTTGGCCCCGAGTCGAGGGACAGGAAGCCGGGCCCGGAATCGGTCCCAGCGCCGTGAGAAGGAGAGGTCGTCGTCTTTGAGGCCTTCTTCGACGCGGGACTGGGGTTCCCTACCTCGGAACTCCTCGCCGAAGTCTTGGACGCCTTCCACCTTGAGCTTCCGCAGCTGTCCCTGAACGCCGTGGCCCGGCTCGCTGTCCGTCGAGTGGGCCATGCGCGCCGAGGGTTTGCGAGGGCAGAGCGGAGGTCTTCCGCGCACATGCACGAAGCCCTTTGCCAACCGAAGAAGAAGGATGGCTGGGTGCTGACCTTCAGAGCATCAATTTCTAGCTCCGAGGAAGTACGCGGACTCCTTCCTGGCGAAGGCCATCAACGAGAAGTGTACTTCCAAGTGGGTGCACCGCTGGTTCTATGTCTGGGTGGGGCTCAGCTCCAGGCTCGCCGGCCTCCGCGCCACATCTGGTTCTGGAGGGAGGCGCTCATCGAAGCCAGCGCTGGCTCGTTCTCCCCCCAGATCCAACTTCTCTCCAAATCATCGCACGTCGGATGAGCATGCGGGACCTGACGGAGGAGTTCGTGGCCCTCGAGATTCCACCGCTGAAGGAGGATGGCCGGTGTCACTTCGGAGCAACCGGGATGAATCAACATCGATGAAGCTCTCCCGTCGTCTCGGTAAGCGTCTGCATTCTTTTGGCCCTACTTGTCTTTTACCGTTGCACGGGATGTTTTCGGGACCTAACCTTCGGGTACAGGGTCGCTCATCGCCAAGACGCCCGAGGAAGTGGCCCGAACGGCGGAGAAGATTCTCGGAGCTCCTACCCCGGCTGAGTACAAATGGCGGGTGGAGCTTGTGGGATCTTGGGGAAGGCATAACCGCGTGTGGGATGCGCTCGAGCTCACCCCTCCACCACTCCAGGAGGCAGAGGTCCTCCGCGCTGCTTCGAAGAGGAGGGTGCTGACCCCGACGCTGGCCTTTCTCTCGGCCCTTCGAAGAAGAAGGTGGTGAAGGGCCGAAGGAGGCTCTCTCCGGCTCACTCCTCCGCCTCCCACTCTGAATGGGGGTACTCCAGTGAGGGGGCCGGGATAGAGCCGGAGGACCGTCCGACGGTGCCGGATCCGGTCCGGCCGGAGCGGCCGGCTACTGAAGGAGCCAGAGGTGCTCCTATCCTTCTGAACACTTCAACGCCTGCTCTGGGACCGGGCAGGAGACGCCGGTTACCGAAGCGGCGCGTCCCCCAAGTCCACTACCCCCGTGATCCAGCCTCGGAGGGGATCTCCGCCAGCTCTCGGGGGAGCAGGGAGACTGACAGCCTAGACCAGGGGGGCTAGCTGACCCCGTTGGTGCTGTCAAAGGATGTGCCGACGTCGAGGCTGAACTCGCTGCGGCAGCGGCGGGCTC
>JAAALK010000136.1:0-23674 GCA_019279435.1 Zizania palustris | reverse complement strand
TCAAACGAGGATTTAACTATCGATTTCTATGAAACCTTCCTCAATCCTTCTCAAAACCAAATTCGTGCTCACAAAATCTCGTGTTTCTTAACATCCAAGTTGGAAAATTTCTCGAAACATTTTTAATTTTTTATCACATGATGTACGTATCATATCATAACACCATGCCATGTTTCGTCTTTTTTAGAGTTCACTAGATTTTTGAGAATTGGAGAACTATAAAGATCCATGTTGCCGATCGAGTGTCGAAACCTAGATTTTTCATAATGTCTTTATATTTACTGTACAATAACTAAAAATGGACTAAAAATATGATTATGATTTTTCAATAAATTGTTTATACTTATTTCAGGCATTGTAGTTTAGATTTCACATATTTCAATTTAAATCGTAGAAAATCACTAATGAATGAAAAAGAGTAATCTGGCTCGAAAAATATCAAAATTCAAAATTAGATAATTTATGCTGTAGTTTGGTTGTTAAAAAAGTTTCAAGTTGAAACGAGGATTTAACTATCGATTTGCTATGAAACCCTCCTCAATCCTTCTCTAAAACCTAATTCGTCCTCGGAGAATCTCGTGTTTCTTAACATCCTAATTGGAAAATTTCTCGAAACATTTTAAATTTTATCACATAATCTACGTATCATATCGTAACACCATGCCAAGTCTCGTCTTTTTTACAGTTCACTTGATTTTTTGAGAATTAAAGAACTATAAAGATCCATGTTGCCGATCGAGTGTCGAAACCTAGATTTTTCATAATGTCTTTATATTTATTGTACAATAACTAAAAATGGACTAAAAAATATGATTATGATTTTTCAATAAATTGTTTATACTTATTTCAGGCATTGTAGTTTAGATTTCACATATTTCAATTTAAATCGTAGAAAATCACTAATGAATGAAAAAGAGTAATCTGGCTCGAAAAAATATCAAAATTCTAAATTAGATAAGTTATGCTGTAGTTTGGTTGTAAAAAAGTTTCAAGTTGAAACGAGGATTTAACTATCGATTTGCTATGAAACCCTCCTCAATCCTTCTCTAAAACCTAATTCGTCCTCGGAGAATCTCGTGTTTCTTAACATCCTAATTGGAAAATTTCTCGAAACATTTTTAAATTTTTATCACATAATCTACGTATCATATCGTAACACCATGCCAAGTCTCGTCTTTTTTACAATTCACTTGATTTTTGAGAATTAAAGAACTATAAAGATCCATGTTGCCGATCGAGTGTCGAAACCTAGATTTTTCATAATGTCTTTATATTTATTGTACAATAACTAAAAATGGACTAAAAAATATGATTATGATTTTTCAATAAATTGTTTATACTTATTTAGGCACTTGTAGTTAGATTTCACATATTTCAATTTAAATCAGTAGAAAATCACTTAATGAATGAAAAAGAGTAATCTGGCTCGAAAAAATATCAAAATTCTAAATTAGATAAGTTATGCTGTAGTTTGGTTGTAAAAAAGTTTCAAGTTGAAACGAGGATTTAACTATCGATTTGCTATGAAACCCTCCTCAATCCTTCTCTAAAACCTAATTCGTCCTCGGAGAATCTCGTGTTTCTTAACATCCTAATTGGAAAATTTCTCGAAACATTTTTAAATTTTTATCACATCATCTACGTATCATATCGTAACACCATGCCAAGTCTCGTCTTTTTTACAGTTCACTTGATTTTTTGAGAATTAAAGAACTATAAAGATCCATGTTGCCGATCGAGTGTCGAAACCTAGATTTTTCATAATGTCTTTATATTTATTGTACAATAACTAAAAATGGACTAAAAAATATGATTATGATTTTTCAATAAATTGTTTATACTTATTTAGGCACTTGTAGTTCAGATTTCACATATTTCAATTTAAATCGTAGAAAATCACTAATGAATGAAAAAGAGTAATCTGGCTCGAAAAATATCAAAATTCAAAATTAGATAAGTTATGCTGTAGTTTGGTTGTAAAAAAGTTTCAAGTTGAAACGAGGATTTAACTATCGATTTGCTATGAAACCCTCCTCAATCCTTCTCTAAAACCTAATTCGTCCTCGGAGAATCTCGTGTTTCTTAACATCCTAATTGGAAAATTTCTCGAAACATTTTTAAATTTTTATCGCATCATCTAC
Organism: Zizania palustris; assembly: GCA_019279435.1. Classification (NCBI taxonomy): domain Eukaryota; kingdom Viridiplantae; phylum Streptophyta; class Magnoliopsida; order Poales; family Poaceae; genus Zizania; species Zizania palustris. The sequence continues at coordinate 21,533 of JAAALK010000136.1, read as the reverse complement.
GTATCATATCGTAACACCATGCCAAGTCTCGTCTTTTTTACAATTCACTTGATTTTTTGAGAATTAAAGAACTATAAAGATCCATGTTGCCGATCGAGTGTCGAAACCTAGATTTTTCATAATGTCTTTATATTTATTGTACAATAACTAAAAATGGACTAAAAAATATGATTATGATTTTTCAATAAATTGTTTATACTTATTTCAGGCATTGTAGTTTAGATTTCACATATTTCAATTTAAATCGTAGAAAATCACTAATGAATGAAAAAGAGTAATCTGGCTCGAAAAAATATCAAAATTCTAAATTAGATAAGTTATGCTGTAGTTTGGTTGTAAAAAAGTTTCAAGTTGAAACGAGGATTTAACTATCGATTTGCTATGAAACCCTCCTCAATCCTTCTCTAAAACCTAATTCGTCCTCGGAGAATCTCGTGTTTCTTAACATCCTAATTGGAAAATTTCTCGAAACATTTTTAAATTTTATCACATCATCTACGTATCATATCGTAACACCATGCCAAGTCTCGTCTTTTTTACAGTTCACTTGATTTTTTGAGAATTAAAGAACTATAAAGATCCATGTTGCCGATCGAGTGTCGAAACCTAGATTTTTCATAATGTCTTTATATTTATTGTACAATAACTAAAAATGGACTAAAAAATATGATTATGATTTTTCAATAAATTGTTTATACTTATTTCAGGCACTTGTAGTTTAGATTTCACATATTTCAATTTAAATCGTAGAAAATCACTTAATGAATGAAAAAGAGTAATCTGGCTCGAAAAAAATATCAAAATTCTAAATTAGATAAGTTATGCTGTAGTTTGGTTGTAAAAAAGTTTCAAGTTGAAACGAGGATTTAACTATCGATTTGCTATGAAACCCTCCTCAATCCTTCTCTAAAACCTAATTCGTCCTCGGAGAATCTCGTGTTTCTTAACATCCTAATTGGAAAATTTCTCGAAACATTTTTAAATTTTTATCGCATCATCTACGTATCATATCGTAACACCATGCCAAGTCTCGTCTTTTTTACAATTCACTTGATTTTTTGAGAATTAAAGAACTATAAAGATCCATGTTGCCGATCGAGTGTCGAAACCTAGATTTTTCATAATGTCTTTATATTTATTGTACAATAACTAAAAATGGACTAAAAAATATGATTATGATTTTTCAATAAATTGTTTATACTTATTTCAGGCACTTGTAGTTTAGATTTCACATATTTCAATTTAAATCGTAGAAAATCACTAATGAATGAAAAAGAGTAATCTGGCTCGAAAAAATATCAAAATTCTAAATTAGATAAGTTATGCTGTAGTTTGGTTGTAAAAAGTTTCAAGTTGAAACGAGGATTTAACTATCGATTTGCTATGAAACCCTCCTCAATCCTTCTCTAAAACCTAATTCGTCCTCGGAGAATCTCGTGTTTCTTAACATCCTAATTGGAAAATTTCTCGAAACATTTTTAAATTTTTATCAGCATCATCTACGTATCATATCGTAACAACATGCCAAGTCTCGTCTTTTTTACAATTCACTTGATTTTTTGAGAATTAAAGAACTATAAAGATCCATGTTGCCGATCGAGTGTCGAAACCTAGATTTTTCATAATGTCATTTATATTTATTGTACAATAACTAAAAATGGACTAAAAATATGATTATGATTTTTCAATAAATTGTTTATACTTATTTAGGCACTTGTAGTTCAGATTTCACATATTTCAATTTAAATCGTAGAAAATCACTAAATGAATGAAAAAGAGTAATCTGGCTCGAAAAAATATCAAAATTCAAAATTAGATAAGTTATGCTGTAGTTTGGTTGTAAAAAAAGTTTCAAGTTGAAAACGAGGATTTAACTATCGATTTGCTATGAAACCCTCCTCAATCCTTCTCTAAAACCTAATTCGTCCTCGGAGAATCTCGTGTTTCTTAACATCCTAATTGGAAAATTTCTCGAAACATTTTTAAATTTTTATCGCATCATCTACGTATCATATCGTAACACATGCCAAGTCTCGTCTTTTTTACAATTCACTTGATTTTTTGAGAATTAAAGAACTATAAAGATCCATGTTGCCGATCGAGTGTCGAAACCTAGATTTTTCATAATGTCTTTATATTTATTGTACAATAACTAAAAATGGACTAAAAAATATGATTATGATTTTTCAATAAATTGTTTATACTTATTTCAGGCAATTGTAGTTTAGATTTCACATATTTCAATTTAAATCGTAGAAAATCACTTAATGAATGAAAAAGAGTAATCTGGCTCGAAAAAATATCAAAATTCTAAATTAGATAAGTTATGCTGTAGTTTGGTTGTAAAAAAGTTTCAAGTTGAAACGAGGATTTAACTATCGATTTGCTATGAAACCCTCCTCAATCCTTCTCTAAACCTAATTCGTCCTCGGAGAATCTCGTGTTTCTTAACATCCTAATTGGAAAATTTCTCGAAACATTTTAAATTTTTATCGCATCATCTACGTATCATATCGTAACACCATGCCAAGTCTCGTCTTTTTTACATTTCACTTGATTTTTTGAGAATTAAAGAACTATAAAGATCCATGTTGCCGATCGAGTGTCGAAACCTAGATTTTTCATAATGTCTTTATATTTACTGTACAATAACTAAAAATGGACTAAAAAATATGATTATGATTTTCAATAAATTGTTTATACTTATTTCAGGCACTTGTAGTTTCAGATTTCACATATTTCAATTTAAATAGTAGAAAATCACTAAATGAATGAAAAAAGAGTAATCTGGCTCGAAAAAATATCAAAATTCTAAATTAGATAAGTTATGCTGTAGTTTGGTTGTAAAAAAGTTTCAAGTTGAAACGAGGATTTAACTATCGATTTGCTATGAAACCCTCCTCAATCCTTCTCTAAAACCTAATTCGTCCTCGGAGAATCTCGTGTTTCTTAACATCCTAATTGGAAAATTTCTCGAAACATTTTTAAATTTTATCGCATCATCTACGTATCATATCGTAACAACATGCCAAGTCTCGTCTTTTTTACAATTCACTTGATTTTTTGAGAATTAAAGAACTATAAAGATCCATGTTGCCGATCGAGTGTCGAAACCTAGATTTTTCATAATGTCTTTATATTTATTGTACAATAACTAAAAATGGACTAAAAAATATGATTATGATTTTTCAATAAATTGTTTATACTTATTTCAGGCACTTGTAGTTTAGATTTCACATATTTCAATTTAAATCGTAGAAAATCACTTAATGAATGAAAAAGAGTAATCTGGCTCGAAAAAATATCAAAATTCTAAATTAGATAAGTTATGCTGTAGTTTGGTTGTAAAAAAGTTTCAAGTTGAAACGAGGATTTAACTATCGATTTGCTATGAAACCCTCCTCAATCCTTCTCTAAAACCTAATTCGTCCTCGGAGAATCTCGTGTTTCTTAACATCCTAATTGGAAAATTTCTCGAAACATTTTTAAATTTTTATCGCATCATCTACGTATCATATCGTAACACCATGCCAAGTCTCGTCTTTTTTACAATTCACTTGATTTTTTGAGAATTAAAGAACTATAAAGATCCATGTTGCCGATCGAGTGTCGAAACCTAGATTTTTCATAATGTCTTTATATTTACTGTACAATAACTAAAAATGGACTAAAAATATGATTATGATTTTTCAATAAATTGTTTATACTTATTTTAGGCACTTGTAGTTAGATTTCACATATTTCAATTTAAATCGTAGAAAATCACTAATGAATGAAAAAGAGTAATCTGGCTCGAAAAAATATCAAAATTCTAAATTAGATAAGTTATGCTGTAGTTTGGTTGTAAAAAAGTTTCAAGTTGAAACGAGGATTTAACTATCGATTTGCTATGAAACCCTCCTCAATCCTTCTCTAAAACCTAATTCGTCCTCGGAGAATCTCGTGTTTCTTAACATCCTAATTGGAAAATTTCTCGAAACATTTTTAAATTTTTATCACATCATCTACGTATCATATCGTAACACCATGCCAAGTCTCGTCTTTTTTACAATTCACTTGATTTTTTGAGAATTAAAGAACTATAAAGATCCATGTTGCCGATCGAGTGTCGAAACCTAGATTTTTCATAATGTCTTTATATTTATTGTACAATAACTAAAAATGGACTAAAAATATGATTATGATTTTTCAATAAATTGTTTATACTTATTTCAGGCACTTGTAGTTAGATTTCACATATTTCAATTTAAATCGTAGAAAATCACTAATGAATGAAAAAGAGTAATCTGGCTCGAAAAAATATCAAAATTCTAAATTAGATAAGTTATGCTGTAGTTTGGTTGTAAAAAAGTTTCAAGTTGAAACGAGGATTTAACTATCGATTTGCTATGAAACCCTCCTCAATCCTTCTCTAAAACCTAATTCGTCCTCGGAGAATCTCGTGTTTCTTAACATCCTAATTGGAAAATTTCTCGAAACATTTTTAAATTTTTATCACATCATCTACGTATCATATCGTAACACCATGCCAAGTCTCGTCTTTTTTACAGTTCACTTGATTTTTTGAGAATTAAAGAACTATAAAGATCCATGTTGCCGATCGAGTGTCGAAACCTAGATTTTTCATAATGTCTTTATATTTATTGTACAATAACTAAAAATGGACTAAAAAATATGATTATGATTTTTCAATAAATTGTTTATACTTATTTCAGGCACTTGTAGTTCAGATTTCACATATTTCAATTTAAATCGTAGAAAATCACTTAATGAATGAAAAAGAGTAATCTGGCTCGAAAAATATCAAAATTCAAAATTAGATAAGTTATGCTGTAGTTTGGTTGTAAAAAAGTTTCAAGTTGAAACGAGGATTTAACTATCGATTTGCTATGAAACCCTCCTCAATCCTTCTCTAAAACCTAATTCGTCCTCGGAGAATCTCGTGTTTCTTAACATCCTAATTGGAAAATTTCTCGAAACATTTTTAAATTTTTATCACATCATCTACGTATCATATCGTAACACCATGCCAAGTCTCGTCTTTTTTACAATTCACTTGATTTTTTGAGAATTAAAGAACTATAAAGATCCATGTTGCCGATCGAGTGTCGAAACCTAGATTTTTCATAATGTCTTTATATTTATTGTACAATAACTAAAAATGGACTAAAAATATGATTATGATTTTTCAATAAATTGTTTATACTTATTTCAGGCACTTGTAGTTTAGATTTCACATATTTCAATTTAAATCGTAGAAAATCACTTAATGAATGAAAAAGAGTAATCTGGCTCGAAAAAATATCAAAATTCTAAATTAGATAAGTTATGCTGTAGTTTGGTTGTAAAAAAGTTTCAAGTTGAAACGAGGATTTAACTATCGATTTGCTATGAAACCCTCCTCAATCATTCTCTAAAACCTAATTCGTCCTCGGAGAATCTCGTGTTTCTTAACATCCTAATTGGAAAATTTCTCGAAACTATTTTTAAATTTTTATCACATCATCTACGTATCATATCGTAACACCATGCCAAGTCTCGTCTTTTTACAGTTCACTTGATTTTTTGTAGAATTAAAGAACTATAAAGATCCATGTTGCCGATCGAGTGTCGAAACCTAGATTTTTCATAATGTCTTTATATTTATTGTACAATAACTAAAAATGGACTAAAAAATATGATTATGATTTTTCAATAAATTGTTTATACTTATTTAGGCACTTGTAGTTCAGATTTCACATATTTCAATTTAAATCGTAGAAAATCACTTAATGAATGAAAAAGAGTAATCTGGCTCGAAAAATATCAAAATTCTAAATTAGATAAGTTATGCTGTAGTTTGGTTGTAAAAAAGTTTCAAGTTGAAACGAGGATTTAACTATCGATTTGCTATGAAACCCTCCTCAATCCTTCTCTAAAACCTAATTCGTCCTCGGAGAATCTCGTGTTTCTTAACATCCTAATTGGAAAATTTCTCGAAACATTTTTAAATTTTTATCGCATCATCTACGTATCATATCGTAACACCATGCCAAGTCTCGTCTTTTTTACAATTCACTTGATTTTTTGAGAATTAAAGAACTATAAAGATCCATGTTGCCGATCGAGTGTCGAAACCTAGATTTTTCATAATGTCTTTATATTTATTGTACAATAACTAAAAATGGACTAAAAAATATGATTATGATTTTTCAATAAATTGTTTATACTTATTTCAGGCACTTGTAGTTAGATTTCACATATTTCAATTTAAATCGTAGAAAATCACTTAATGAATGAAAAAGAGTAATCTGGCTCGAAAAAATATCAAAATTCTAAATTAGATAAGTTATGCTGTAGTTTGGTTGTAAAAAAGTTTCAAGTTGAAACGAGGATTTAACTATCGATTTGCTATGAAACCCTCCTCAATCATTCTCTAAAACCTAATTCGTCCTCGGAGAATCTCGTGTTTCTTAACATCCTAATTGGAAAATTTCTCGAAACATTTTTAAATTTTATCACATCATCTACGTATCATATCGTAACACCATGCCAAGTCTCGTCTTTTTTACAAGTTCACTTGATTTTTTGAGAATTAAAGAACTATAAAGATCCATGTTGCCGATCGAGTGTCGAAACCTAGATTTTTCATAATGTCTTTATATTTATTGTACAATAACTAAAAATGGACTAAAAAATATGATTATGATTTTTCAATAAATTGTTTATACTTATTTCAGGCATTGTAGTTTAGATTTCACATATTTCAATTTAAATCGTAGAAAATCACTTAATGAATAAAAAAGAGTAATCTGGCTCGAAAAAATATCAAATTCTAAATTAGATAAGTTATGCTGTAGTTTGGTTGTAAAAAAGTTTCAAGTTGAAACGAGGATTTAACTATCGATTTGCTATGAAACCCTCCTCAATCCTTCTCTAAAACCTAATTCGTCCTCGGAGAATCTCGTGTTTCTTAACATCCTAATTGGAAAATTTCTCGAAACATTTTTAAATTTTTATCAGCATCATCTACGTATCATATCGTAACACCATGCCAAGTCTCGTCTTTTTTACAATTCACTTGATTTTTTGAGAATTAAAGAACTATAAAGATCCATGTTGCCGATCGAGTGTCGAAACCTAGATTTTTCATAATGTCTTTATATTTACTTGTACAATAACTAAAAATGGACTAAAAAATATGATTATGATTTTTCAATAAATTGTTTATACTTATTTCAGGCACTTGTAGTTCAGATTTCACATATTTCAATTTAAATCGTAGAAAATCACTTAATGAATGAAAAAGAGTAATCTAGCTCGAAAAATATCAAAATTCAAATTAGATAAGTTATGCTGTAGTTTGGTTGTAAAAAAGTTTCAAGTTAAACGAGGAATTTAACTATCGATTTGATATGAAACCCTCCTCAATCCTTCTCTAAAACCTAATTCGTCCTCGGAGAATCTCGTGTTTCTTAACATCCTAATTGGAAAATTTCTCGAAACATTTTTAAATTTTTATCAGCATCATCTACGTATCATATCGTAACACCATGCCAAGTCTCGTCTTTTTTACAATTCACTTGATTTTTTGAGAATTAAAGAACTATAAAGATCCATGTTGCCGATCGAGTGTCGAAACCTAGATTTTTCATAATGTCATTATATTTATTGTACAATAACTAAAAATGGACTAAAAATATGATATGATTTTTCAATAAATTGTTTACACTTATTTCAGGCAATTGTAGTTTAGATTTCACATATTTACAATTTAAATCGTAGAAAATCACTTAATGAATAAAAAGAGTAATCTAGCTCGAAAAATATCAAAATTCAAATTAGATAAGTTATGCTGTAGTTTGGTTGTAAAAAGTTTCAAGTTGAAACGAGGATTTAACTATCGATTTGCTATGAAACCCTCCTCAATCCTTCTCTAAAACCTAATTCGTCCTCGGAGAATCTCGTGTTTCTTAACATCCTAATTGGAAAATTTCTCGAAACATTTTTAAATTTTTATCACATCATCTACGTATCATATCGTAACACCATGCCAAGTCTCGTCTTTTTTACAGTTCACTTGATTTTTTGAGAATTAAAGAACTATAAAGATCCATGTTGCCGATCGAGTGTCGAAACCTAGATTTTTCATAATGTCTTTATATTTACTGTACAATAACTAAAAATGGACTAAAAAATATGATTATGATTTTTCAATAAATTGTTTATACTTATTTAGGCACTTGTAGTTCAGATTTCACATATTTCAATTTAAATCGTAGAAAATCACTAATGAATGAAAAAGAGTAATCTGGCTCGAAAAATATCAAAATTCTAAATTAGATAAGTTATGCTGTAGTTTGGTTGTAAAAAAGTTTCAAGTTGAAACGAGGATTTAACTATCGATTTGCTATGAAACCCTCCTCAATCCTTCTCTAAAACCTAATTCGTCCTCGGAGAATCTCGTGTTTCTTAACATCCTAATTGGAAAATTTCTCGAAACATTTTTAAATTTTTATCACATCATCTACGTATCATATCGTAACACCATGCCAAGTCTCGTCTTTTTTACAGTTCACTTGATTTTTTGAGAATTAAAGAACTATAAAGATCCATGTTGCCGATCGAGTGTCGAAACCTAGATTTTTCATAATGTCTTTATATTTATTGTACAATAACTAAAAATGGACTAAAAATATGATTATGATTTTTCAATAAATTGTTTATACTTATTTCAGGCACTTGTAGTTTAGATTTCACATATTTCAATTTAAATCGTAGAAAATCACTAATGAATGAAAAAGAGTAATCTGGCTCGAAAAAATATCAAAATTCAAAATTAGATAAGTTATGCTGTAGTTTGGTTGTAAAAAAGTTTCAAGTTGAAACGAGGATTTAACTATCGATTTGCTATGAAACCCTCCTCAATCCTTCTCTAAAACCTAATTCGTCCTCGGAGAATCTCGTGTTTCTTAACATCCTAATTGGAAAATTTCTCGAAACATTTTTAAATTTTATCGCATCATCTACGTATCATATCGTAACAACATGCCAAGTCTCGTCTTTTTTACAATTCACTTGATTTTTTGAGAATTAAAGAACTATAAAGATCCATGTTGCGATCGAGTGTCGAAACCTAGATTTTTCATAATGTCTTTATATTTACTGTACAATAACTAAAATGGACTAAAAAATATGATTATGATTTTTCAATAAATTGTTTATACTTATTTCAGGCATTGTAGTTCAGATTTCACATATTTCAATTTAAATCGTAGAAAATCACTTAATGAATAAAAAAGAGTAATCTGGCTCGAAAAATATCAAAATTCAAATTAGATAAGTTATGCTGTAGTTTGGTTGTAAAAAAGTTTCAAGTTGAAACGAGGATTTAACTATCGATTTGCTATGAAACCCTCCTCAATCCTTCTCTAAAACCTAATTCGTCCTCGGAGAATCTCGTGTTTCTTAACATCCTAATTGGAAAATTTCTCGAAACATTTTTAAATTTTTATCACATCATCTACGTATCATATCGTAACACCATGCCAAGTCTCGTCTTTTTTACAATTCACTTGATTTTTTTGAGAATTAAAGAACTATAAAGATCATGTTGCCGATCGAGTGTCGAAACCTAGATTTTCCTAATGTCTTTATATTTACTGTACAATAACTAAAAATGGACTAAAAAATATGATTATGATTTTTCAATAAATGTTTATACTTATTTCAGGCATTGTAGTTTAGATTTCACATATTTCAATTTAAATCATACGAAAATCACTTAATTGAATAAAAAGCGTAATCTGGCTCGAAAAAATATCAAAATTCTAAATTAGATAAGTTATGCTAGTAGTTTGGTTGTAAAAAGTTTCAAGTTTAAACGAGGATTTAACTATCGATTTACTATGAAACCCTCCTCAATCCTTCTCTAAAACCTAATTCGTCCTCGGAGAATCTCGTGTTTCTTAACATCCTAATTGGAAAATTTCTCGAAACATTTTAAATTTTTATCACATCATCTACGTATCATATCGTAACACCATGCCAAGTCTCGTCTTTTTTACAAGTTCACTTGATTTTTGAGAATTAAAGAACTATAAGATCCATGTTGCCGATCGAGTGTCGAAACCTAGCATTTTTCATAATTTTTCAATAAATTTTGTATACATATTTCAAGCACTCGTATTGAAATTTCACGTATTTCAATTTAATCTTAGAAAATCACTTAATGAATGAAAAACAGTAATTTGACTCGAAAAAATAGGATATTATAAATTAGATAAGTTATGTTGCATTGTGGTTGTAAAAAAAGTTTCATGTTCAAACGAGGATGTAACTATCGATTTTCTATGAAACCCTCATCGATCCTTCTCTAAACCTAATTCATGCTAGGAGAATCTCGTGTTCTTAACATCCTAGTTAGAATGTTTCGCGAAACATTTTTAATTTTTCATTACATGATGTACGTCTCATATCTTAACACCATGCCAAGTCTCGTCTTTTTTAGAGTTTACTTGTTTTTTTGAGATTGAAGAACTATAAAGATCCATGTTGCCGATCGAGTGTCGTAACCTATATTTTTAAAAAAAGTCTTTAAATTTATTGTACAATAACTAAAATGGACTAAAACATGAATATGATTTTCAATAAATTGTTTATACTTATTTTAGGCACTTGTAGTTCAGATTTCACATATTTCAATTTAAATCGTAGAAAATCACTTAATGAATGAAAAAGAGTAATCTGGCTCGAAAAAATATCAAAATTCAAATTAGATAAGTTATGCTGTAGTTTGGTTGTAAAAAAGTTTCAAGTTGAAACGAGGATTTAACTATCGATTTGCTATGAAACCTCCTCAATCATTCTCTAAAACCTAATTCGTCCTAGGAGAATCTCGTGTTTCTTAACATCCTAATTGGAAAATTTCTCGAAACATTTTTAATTTTTATCACATCATCTACGTATCATATCGTAACACCATGCCAAGTCTCGTCTTTTTTACAGTTCACTTGATTTTTTTGAGAATTAAAGAACTATAAAGATCCATGTTGCCGATCGAGTGTCGAAACCTAGATTTTCATAATGTCTTTATATTTATTGTACAATAACTAAAAATGGACTAAAAAATATGATTATGATTTTTCAATAAATTGTTTATACTTATTTCAGGCACTTGTAGTTTAGATTTCACATATTTCAATTTAAATCGTAGAAAATCACTTAATGAATGAAAAAGAGTAATCTGGCTCGAAAAAATATCAAAATTCTAAATTAGATAAGTTATGCTGTAGTTTGGTTGTAAAAAAGTTTCAAGTTGAAACGAGGATTTAACTATCGATTTGCTATGAAACCCTCCTCAATCCTTCTCTAAAACCTAATTCGTCCTCGGAGAATCTCGTGTTTCTTAACATCCTAATTGGAAAATTTCTCGAAACATTTTTAAATTTTTATCACATCATCTACGTATCATATCGTAACACCATGCCAAGTCTCGTCTTTTTTACAATTCACTTGATTTTTTGAGAATTAAAGAACTATAAAGATCCATGTTGCCGATCGAGTGTCGAAACCTAGATTTTTCATAATGTCTTTATATTTATTGTACAATAACTAAAAATGGACTAAAAAATATGATTATGATTTTTCAATAAATTGTTTATACTTATTTCAGGCACTTGTAGTTAGATTTCACATATTTCAATTTAAATCGTAGAAAATCACTTAATGAATGAAAAAGAGTAATCTGGCTCGAAAAAATATCAAAATTCTAAATTAGATAAGTTATGCTGTAGTTTGGTTGTAAAAAAGTTTCAAGTTGAAACGAGGATTTAACTATCGATTTGCTATGAAACCCTCCTCAATCATTCTCTAAAACCTAATTCGTCCTCGCAGAATCTCGTGTTTCTTAATATCCTAATTGGAAAATTTCTCGAAACATTTTTAAATTTTTATCACATAATCTACGTATCATATCGTAACACCATGCCAAGTCTCGTCTTTTTTACAGTTCACTTGATTTTTTGAGAATTAAAGAACTATAAAGATCCATGTTGCCGATCGAGTGTCGAAACCTAGATTTTTCATAATGTCTTTATATTTATTGTACAATAACTAAAAATGGACTAAAAAATATGATTATGATTTTTCAATAAATTGTTTATTTAGATTTCACATATTTCAATTTAAATCGTAGAAAATCACTTAATGAATAAAAAGAGTAATCTGGCTCGAAAAAATATCAAAATTCAAAATTAGATAAGTTATGCTGTAGTTTGGTTGTAAAAAAGTTTCAAGTTGAAACGAGGATTTAACTATCGATTTGCTATGAAACCCTCCTCAATCATTCTCTAAAACCTAATTCGTCCTCGGAGAATCTCGTGTTTCTTAACATCCTAATTGGAAAATTTCTCGAAACATTTTTAAATTTTTATCAGCATCATCTACGTATCATATCGTAACACCATGCCAAGTCTCGTCTTTTTTACAGTTCACTTGATTTTTTGAGAATTAAAGAACTATAAAGATCCATGTTGCCGATCGAGTGTCGAAACCTAGATTTTTCATAATGTCTTTATATTTATTGTACAATAACTAAAAATGGACTAAAAATATGATTATGATTTTTCAATAAATTGTTTATACTTATTTCAGGCACTTGTAGTTAGATTTCACATATTTCAATTTAAATCGTAGAAAATCACTTAATGAATAAAAAGAGTAATCTGGCTCGAAAAAATATCAAAATTCAAAATTAGATAAGTTATGCTGTAGTTTGGTTGTAAAAAAGTTTCAAGTTGAAACGAGGATTTAACTATCGATTTGCTATGAAACCCTCCTCAATCCTTCTCTAAAACCTAATTCGTCCTCGGAGAATCTCGTGTTTCTTAACATCCTAATTGGAAAATTTCTCGAAACATTTTTAAATTTTTATCGCATCATCTACGTATCATATCGTAACACCATGCCAAGTCTCGTCTTTTTACAATTCACTTGATTTTTTGAGAATTAAAGAACTATAAAGATCCATGTTGCGATCGAGTGTCGAAACCTAGATTTTTCATAATGTCTTATATTTATTGTACAATAACTAAAAATGGACTAAAAAATATGATTATGATTTTTCAATAAATTGTTTATACTTATTTCAGGCACTTGTAGTTTAGATTTCACATATTTCAATTTAAATCGTAGAAAATCACTTAATGAATGAAAAAGAGTAATCTGGCTCGAAAAATATCAAAATTCAAAATTAGATAAGTTATGCTGTAGTTTGGTTGTAAAAAAGTTTCAAGTTGAAACGAGGATTTAACTATCGATTTGCTATGAAACCTCCTCAATCCTTCTCTAAAACCTAATTCGTCCTCGCAGAATCTCGTGTTTCTTAACATCCTAATTGGAAAATTTCTCGAAACATTTTTTAAATTTTTATCACATCATCTACGTATCATATCGTAACACCATGCCAAGTCTCGTCTTTTTTACAGTTCACTTGATTTTTTGAGAATTAAAGAACTATAAAGATCCATGTTGCCGATCGAGTGTCGAAACCTAGATTTTTCATAATGTCTTTATATTTATTGTACAATAACTAAAAATGGACTAAAAATATGATTATGATTTTTCAATAAATTGTTTATACTTATTTCAGGCACTTGTAGTTCAGATTTCACATATTTCAATTTAAATCGTAGAAAATCACTTAATGAATGAAAAAGAGTAATCTGGCTCGAAAAAATATCAAAATTCTAAATTAGATAAGTTATGCTGTAGTTTGGTTGTAAAAAAGTTTCAAGTTGAAACGAGGATTTAACTATCGATTTGCTATGAAACCCTCCTCAATCATTCTCTAAAACCTAATTCGTACCTCGAGAATCTCGTGTTTCTTAACATCCTAATTGGAAAATTTCTGAACATTTTTAAATTTTTATCACATAATCTACGTATCATATTGTAACACCATGCCAAGTCTCATCTTTTTTACAGTTCACTTGATTTTTTGAGAATTAAAGAACTATAAACGATCCATGTTGCCGATCGAGTGTCAAAACCTAGATTTTTCATAATGTCTTTATATTTACTGTACAATAACTAAAAATGGACAAAAAATATGGATTATGATTTTTCAATAAATTGTTTATACTTATTTCAGGCACTTGTAGTTCTAGATTTCACATATTTCAATTAAATCGTAGAAATCACTAATGAATGAAAAGAGTAATCTGGCTCAAAAAAATATCAAAATTCTAAATTAGATAAGTTATGCTTGTAGTTTGGTTGTAAAAAAAGTTTCAAGTTGAAACGAGGATTTAACTATCGATTTGCTATGAAACCCTCCTCAATCCTTCTCTAAAACCTAATTCGTCCTCGGAGAATCTCGTGTTTCTTAACATCCTAATTGGAAAATTTCTCGAAACATTTTTAAATTTTTATCACATCATCTACGTATCATATCGTAACACCATGCCAAGTCTCGTCTTTTTTACAATTCACTTGATTTTTTGAGAATTAAAGAACTATAAAGATCCATGTTGCCGATCGAGTGTCGAAACCTAGATTTTTCATAATGTCTTTATATTTATTGTACAATAACTAAAAATGGACTAAAAATATGATTATGATTTTTCAATAAATTGTTTATACTTATTTCAGGCACTTGTAGTTTAGATTTCACATATTTCAATTTAAATCGTAGAAAATCACTTAATGAATAAAAAGAGTAATCTGGCTCGAAAAATATCAAAATTCTAAATTAGATAAGTTATGCTGTAGTTTGGTTGTAAAAAAGTTTCAAGTTAAACGAGGATTTAACTATCGATTTGCTATGAAACCCTCCCTCATCCTTCTCTAAAACCTAATTCGTCCTCAGAGAATCTCGTGTTCTTAACATCCTAATTGGAAAATTTCTCGAAACATTTAAAATTTTTATCCATCATCTACGTATCATATCGTAACACCATGCCAAGTCTCGTCTTTTTTACAATTCACTTGATTTTTTGAGAATTAAAGAACTATCAAGATCCATGTTGCCGATCGAGTGTCGAAACCTAGATTTTTCATAATGTCATTATATTTATTGTACAATAACTAAAAATGGACTAAAAATATGATTATGATTTTTCAATAAATTGTTTTACACTTAGTTTCAGGCATTGTTAGTTTAGATTTCACATATTTCAATTTAAATCGTAGAAAATAACTTAATGAATAAAAAGAGTAATCTAGCTCGAAAAAATATAAAATTAAAAATTAGATAAGTTATGTTGTAGTTTGGTTGTAAAAAAGTTTCAAGTTAAACGAGGATTTAACTATCGATTTGCTATGAAAACCCTCCTCAATCCTTCTCTAAAACCTAATTCGTCCTCGGAGAATCTCGTGTTTCTTAACATCCTAATTGGAAAATTTCTCGAAACATTTTTAAATTTTTATCACATCATCTACGTATCATATCGTAACACCATGCCAAGTCTCGTCTTTTTACAGTTCACTTGATTTTTTGAGAATTAAAGAACTATAAAGATCCATGTTGCCGATCGAGTGTCGAAACCTAGATTTTTCATAATGTCTTATATTTACTGTACAATAACTAAAAATGGACTAAAAAATATGATTATGATTTTTCAATAAATTGTTTATACTTATTTCAGGCACTTGTAGTTCAGATTTCACATATTTCAATTTAAATCGTAGAAAATCACTTAATGAATGAAAAAGAGTAATCTGGCTCGAAAAAATATCAAAATTCAAAATTAGATAA
Organism: Zizania palustris; assembly: GCA_019279435.1. NCBI lineage: Eukaryota > Viridiplantae > Streptophyta > Magnoliopsida > Poales > Poaceae > Zizania > Zizania palustris. Next base: position 5,797 of record JAAALK010000136.1, on the reverse strand, counting down.
GTTATGCTGTAGTTTGGTTGTAAAAAAGTTTCAAGTTGAAACGAGGATTTAACTATCGATTTGCTATGAAACCCTCCTCAATCTTCTCTAAAACCTAATTCGTCCTCGGAGAATCTCGTGTTTCTTAACATCCTAATTGGAAAATTTCTCGAAACATTTTTAAATTTTTATCGCATCATCTACGTATCATATCGTAACACCATGCCAAGTCTCGTCTTTTTTACAATTCACTTGATTTTTTGAGAATTAAAGAACTATAAAGATCCATGTTGCCGATCGAGTGTCGAAACCTAGATTTTTCATAATGTCTTATATTTATTGTACAATAACTAAAAATGGACTAAAAAATATGATTATGATTTTTCAATAAATTGTTTATACTTATTTCAGGCATTGTAGTTTAGATTTCACATATTTCAATTTAAATCGTAGAAAATCACTTAATGAATAAAAAGAGTAATCTGGCTCGAAAAATATCAAAATTCTAAATTAGATAAGTTATGCTGTAGTTTGGTTGTAAAAAAGTTTCAAGTTGAAACGAGGATTTAACTATCGATTTGCTATGAAACCCTCCTCAATCCTTCTCTAAAACCTAATTCGTCCTCGCAGAATCTCGTGTTTCTTAACATCCTAATTGGAAAATTTCTCGAAACATTTTTAAATTTTTATCAGCATCATCTACGTATCATATCGTAACACCATGCCAAGTCTCGTCTTTTTTACAGTTCACTTGATTTTTTGAGAATTAAAGAACTATAAAGATCCATGTTGCCGAGCGAGTGTCGAAAACCTAGATTTTTCATAATGTCTTTATATTATTGTACAATAACTAAAAATGGACTAAAAAATATGAATTATGATTTTTCAATAAATTGTTTATACTTATTTCAGGCAATTGTAGTTTAGATTTCACATATTACATTAAATCAGTAGAAAATCACTTAATGAATAAAAAAGAGTAATCTAGCTCGAAAAAAATATCAAAATTCAAAATTAGATAAGTTATGATGTAGTGTTGGTTGTAAAAAAAGTTTCAAGTTGAAAACGAGAATTTAACTATCGATTTGATATGAAACCCTCCTCAATCTATTCTCTAAAACCATAATTCGTCCTCGAGAGAATCTCTTGTTTCTTAACATCCTAATTGGAAAATTTCTCGAAACATTTTAAATTTTATCACATCATCTACGTATCATATCGTAACACCAGTGCAAGTCTCGTCTTTTTTACAAGTTCACTTGATTTTTGAGAATTAAAGAACTATAAAGATCAATGTTGCCCGATCGAGTGTCAAACCTAGAATTTTTCATAATGTCTTTATATTACTGTACAATAACTAAAAATGGACAAAAAATATGATTATGATTTTTCAATAAATTGTTTATACTTATTTTAGGCACTTGTAGTTTCAGATTTCACATATTTCAATTTAAATCGTAGAAAATCACTTAATGAATGAAAAAGAGTAATCTGGCTCGAAAAAAATATCAAAAAATTCTAAATTAGATAAGTTATGCTGTAGTTTGGTTGTAAAAAAGTTTCAAGTTGAAACGAGGATTTAACTATCAATTTGCTATGAAAACCCTCCTCAATCATTCTCTAAAACCTAATTCGTCTCGGAGAATCTCGTGTTTCTTAACATCCTAATTGGAAAATTTCTCGAACTATTTTTAAATTTTATCACATAATCTACGTATCATATAGTAACACCATGCCAAGTCTGTCTTTTTACAATTCACTTGATTTTTTGAGAATTGAAGAACTATTAAGATCCATGTTGCCGATCGAGTGTCGTAACCTATATTTTTAATAAAGTCTTTAAATTTATTGTACAATAACTAAAAATGGACTAAAAACATGAATATTATTTTTCAATAAATTTTGTATACTTGTTTCAGGCACTTGTAGTTCAGATTTCTCGTATTTCAATTTAAATCCTAGAAAATCACTTAATTAATGAAAAATAGTAATCTGGCTCAGAAAAATATCAAACTTTTAAATTAGATAATTTATGTTGTATTGTGGTTGTAAAAAAAGTTTCAAGTTCAAACGAGGATTTAACTATCGATTTGCTATGAAACCTTCCTCAATCCTTCTCTAAACCAAATTCGTGCTCACAAAATCTCGTGTTTCTTAACATCCTAGTTGGAAAATTTCTCGAAATATTTTAATTTTTTATCACATGATGTACGTATCATATCATAACACCATGCCATGTTTCGTCTTTTTTAGAGTTCACTAGATTTTTTGAGAATTGGAGAACTATAAAGATCCATGTTGGCGATCGAGTGTCATAACCTATATTTTTAATAAAGTCTTTAAATTTATTGTAAAATAACTAAAAATGGACTCAAAAACATGAATATGATTTTTCAATAAATTTTGTATACTTATTTCAGGCATTCGTAGTTCAGTTTTCACGTATTTCAATTTAAATCCTAGAAAATCACTTAATGAATGAAAAATAGTAATCTGGCTCCGAAAAATATCAAAATTTTAAATTAGATAAGTTATGAAGTATTGTGGTTGTAAAAAAAGTTTCATGTTCAAACGAGGATTTAAGTATCGATTTCCTATGAAACCCTCCTCAATCCTTCTTTAAACCTAATTCGTGCTAGGTGAATCTCGTGTTTCTTAACATCCTAATTGGATAGTTTCTCGAAACATTTTTAATTTTTTATCACATGATGTACGTATCATATCATAACACAATGCCAAGTCTCGTCTTTTTTAGAGTTCACTTGATTTTTTTAGAATTGAAGAACTATAAAGATCCATGTTGCTGATCGAGTGTCGTAACCTACATTTTTAATAAAGTCTTTAAATTTATTGTACAATAACTAAAAATGTACTCAAAAACATGAATATGATTTTTCAATAAATTTTGTATATTTATTTCAGGCACTTGTAGTTCAGATTTGTCGCGCCCCAGATTTAATAAATCAGGACTTTATTGAAATTCCATAGAAAATCAATAAAACAAGACGTTCTCACACGACCACGTACAAGACGGGCAATCATTCATGGTTCGTAGACCGCATTAATACAAAAGTGAATGAAAGTGAAGATAAACTATTAAAAATCAAGGGTCCTAGATGAACGCCTCCTTCCAGTCTCGCCTTGACTGGGTCGCTACTCCAAACCTTCATCCTCCTCGTAGTAGACGGACTCTGATGGTGTAAGTCAACGGGGTGAGTACAGATGTACTCAGCAAGCCACCGAATGCAAATATAATGCAAGGTAAAATCAAGGGAGATGGTGGCTAGTTTTGCGGAAGCAGCATAATTTCAAAGCATTAATTGTGAGCAATTTATTAGTACGGAAAAGTAAACATGTGTATGCATCATCATCTTCTAACTCGAGGAGTACGTTTCACCTCCTCGCACAACAGTCCTTACATGCCATGAATAACTCAATCATTCAACCAATTGTAAACTAACTGCGAGTAGTCACACAACCCGCCCTTGACCGTGGGCTCGGCTTTTCGAAAAGATTAAATTACTCTGATCAGAGATGTACCATTGTACCCACAAGGCACACACTCATCACTTACACCGAAGTGTAACGAGATGACCCATTTCACGGGAACTCATGCCAAAACCTTCCATATGGTCTTCCCCGACTCAACAGCACCCTCTTATAGGTTTCGTACCGTGTCTCGCCATATCGAGTTTCCACAATACCCCCCCTTGAGCCATCGTCGGTACAAGGCGCCCTGAGGGCTAGCCCCTTGCCCCATCCACTATGGTGCCGTGAGACGGAGTGTTCCACACTTCCAGTTAGGACTTACCCATTAGACTTGTGGTTGGTACGGAAGTGCTTTGCAACAGATCCCGCAGACCAGTTCCTTATAGTGCCCCGGGTGCGACATACCAATACCCGAGCTTGCACCTGGAACCCACAATACTTATAACATACCTAACTCCAACAGAGTCCAGAGACGAGAATAACAGGGAAATTCATATATCAGAATCCATCTATCTACGACTCATTCTTTTCATCCTATAGCAGTTGTGCTGGTATATTGGGCACTAGCTAATATAATATTTGAAGAGTGACAAGGAGTTAAGGCTCAATAAGCATGGCTTGGGTTGCACACAAGGACAGGGATCTAATAAATATAAGTGTAGTGCTTGATATTTGACTAATGCAATATTAACCTATGAGTTATAGTGATAATTTATTAAAACATGGGCTCAATAATGATCAACTGTTTCCACAGAGGTGGTCGATGACTTGCCTTGATCCGCAAAGGGGGATGGAGGAACCTCAGGGTAGAATTCCGGCTCCTCGACGAACTCGCTGTCTTCACGATACAGAAAAGTAAACAATACATTCAATAAACAGATAAAATCCACCAAATAATAAACATACATATTTGTGGGTTTTATTATGTTGAATAAAGCTTCATTATTCTGATGTTTGGTGAGTAAACAGTAAACTTATTTTTATCAAGGCTTTTCTAATTTATTTTCCTGAATTAATAATTTACCCCTAAGGGGTTTTTATTCTTTTATTTGTTAAAATATTTTGGGTAACAGTAACATACTGTTTTATGGCATTAATGTGTAGAGAATATTATTCTGGTTCTAACAAAATTTGAATGGTGAAATTTGGAGTTAAAATGAGCAAGTTATGAATTTTCAAAGTTTAAATCAATTTCTGGAATTTTATTTAAACAGAAAATGGGCTCTGGTCCACGGTGAGCCAGGCCCACGGTGGACCGCGCCACTGTGCGTGTGGACCGAACCGATCTGGATCGTCCGATCCAGATCAAGCGGCCAGGCGCGAGGCGGGTTCGTTTAAGTGAAAACGGACGGCCAGGATTAGATCTCGCGAACCGGTACGGCGTGGACGCGTGAGATTGCTCCAGGGTTTTAAGTTACGATCAACGACCGTGATGGCTCCGTACCCCTTTGACCAGATCTGAGGGCCCTGATTAAATCCCTTCGGGATTTAATCGTAGCCCTCCGATCGTGATCGGATGGCCACGATGCCTTCCGGCACGGCACGGGCGTAAGGGGGTACGTACCCTTCGTCTCCGGCGACGGCGAGGCCTCTGGCGCGGTGGCAGCGGCGGCGGCGAGCGCCTACGTGCCTAGCTAGGGCCAGAAATGGAACGCGGAGGTGACGGGGGTCCTGATAGTACCTTCGGTGGCTGACGATGGGGGCCCGGAGGTGGCCGGCGGCGAGCGTAGACGGCGGGGAGGTTTCGGGTGCTCGACGGCGACAGCGATCCGGTGGTCTTCACGACCGATGGAGTGGTGGCCGATGATGAGCGAGCTCCGGCGGTCTCGTCGGTGGCGGTGGGTAGGACGGGGGAGGTCCGAGGCTATGGCGAGGGCTCGCCGGAGGCGAAGCAGAGCTGAAGGCCGAAAAGAAGGCGGCGGCGCTCTGTTCTCGCACGAGGAGGGTTGTGAGTGTGTGGGCTGAGGGCGGTGGCCGTGGAGGGTTTTTATAGTGGGGGTCGCCGGCGTTCATATGGCAAGGAACCGAAGGGTTTCCCGAGAGCTCCGGCGATCTCTTTCCAAGCTTCGGGTGGCTTTCCATAGGCGCGAAAACGCGTGGCTCAGGGATGGAAGGGAGGCGGGTGGCGATCCGGGAAGGTGATCCGAGGGCGATCGAGTGAGATCGGGCGGCCGGCGGCGAGGGAAATAGAAGGCGATCGCCGGGAAGAAGGAAGGGGGCGATCCCCTTCCATGGAGAAGATGAAGCTAACAGGTGGCCCCCACCTGTCAGCGGGCGAAACCAAAAAAGGAAGGGCTGACAGGCGGGCCACGACTGTCAGAGAGAGGGA
>JAAALK010002134.1:0-22491 GCA_019279435.1 Zizania palustris | reverse complement strand
AAATGTGAGTAAGGGGGGTGTTGGTTCCACCTTGCTAAACTTAGGGACTAAAGTTTAGTCCCTTTTAGTCCTAAATTGCCAAACAAGGGGACTAAGTGGACTAAACTTAGTGACTAAAGTTTAGCCTTTAGTCCCAAAGAACTTGCTAAAGGGGACTAAAAGTACTACTTACCTCTCATCCCTCAGGAAGGGGTTGTAGCAACTAGCAAAGGCTCATGTGCTAGTTCGGTTGAAGGTGGACAAGGATAAACTTGTCAGGAGGAGGGTTATGTTTCTGCTGTGAGGTGGGATGCTGCTGTGGCGCAGGTCGCTGTGTCTGGTGGATCTAAGAATAAGCAACAGGTACTTTTTGAAACTTTGGCTGAAACGTCAGAAAAAGTGATGGATATTGGTAGATCTGTTAGGGTTGAACCTCTGTTGTGTGTGAGATGCAATGGAGTTGGTCATTTGGGTAAGGATTGTAAGGTGCATCTATATTGTTTAATCTATGATAAAACACTCACATAGAACTGTAGACTGTTTCTTGAAGAAACAACTGAAATCAGTGTCTAAGTTCGTTGGATGTGGAGCGAATGGCTTGGGCTGCATTTTGATTCAAAATGCAAAAGAGGTTTTGAGTAAGGAGCATGTTAATCCGTTAGCTTTAGTCTCGGTAGAAGGGAAGTTTTTATCCGAACAACAGATGGCTGAAGGTTTTAATCATCAATTCAAGTGGAATTGGATGTGGCGGGCTAAGGACATGGGTAATGGTACGTTTTAGATCAGATTCCCTAACAAAACTAGACTAGAAGAGATCTCAAATTTTGAGGAGTTCATGTTGAAAGGGACTAATGTTAGAATTAAAGTGAGAGTATGGACTCAAGAGGCAATGGCTTCTGGAAGATTGCATGAGGTTTGAGTGGTTGTTCGTGGCCTACCTGAATCTATGAAAGGTTACCTCTCTTTATGTGAAGTTGGGTCAATTTGGGAGTGGTTCTGATGAAAGTGGATATGGAAGTAGTAAGGAACAAGGATGTGGTGAGGATAAAAATAGGAATGATGAACACCTTGTGTTGCCTCTGTCCTTAGTTCTTACTACCCCTAAACTTTTAATGTATGAGGTGATTAAAGTGGGGTGAGTGCAGAATAAGGATAAGGGGAAAGATTACTTGATGATGATGGGCAGAAAAAAAGATGGAGTGGATGAGAACATGTCTGCTAAGAAGAGGAATGTGGGTATTCTATCTAAATCAAAGGAATCTATTTTTGTTACTGCTGTCATCTTGCCTGTCATTCAGGAGGAATATGTGAGTGGGTTATTGGAAAACCCCATGGATTTTCAGAAGGATGGGATGACAGATGAAGAGTTGGCTGATAAACTCCAGATAGAGGAATTGTCTCATGTACTACCGAAAACTTCCATGAATATGAATGTTGAGTTAACAAAAGGAGAGATTGAGAATGCCCCAGTTGGCAAGAGGGGTGAGCATCTGTGTGATGATATGGAAGATAATATATAACAATTATCTGGTGAAGATGGTGGGAGATTACATATTACAGATAGTGAAGAGTACTTGGATTCTCAGGAGTCTGTTGACTTTGCCACTAGAGTGGGTCTGGTGAGTGTGGACAATGAGAAAGGGACTAAGGAAGAGGATAGAAGGAGATGTGAAAGGTTGAAACTGAAAGATGATAAGTCAGTCTTGGAATTGGCCACATCGCGCAAGGAAGCCAAGAATGCTTTTGTGGATAAAGGTACTGGTATCCCTACCTTTATTAACGATAGCAATGTTTCTCTTCACCGGATGGCTAGTCTTCTGGGGTCTCTTTAGGTTGTTCTATTAATTAGGTGGATCATAATTTAGAGCTAATGAAAAATTTAGAACAAGCTAGGGTTGCTCTCTTTTTGAATGAACAAAACAATGATTTGAGGCATATTTCTGTTAAAAATGAGGATATGGAAGCCTCTAATATGGTAGAGAATTTAATTGGGGACTTGAATTGGATGGGGAGGTATCTGATTTGAATAACTCTGATACTGGTATATTCAATGACAGATCAACCAGTTGTGTTGTGAGAGGGAAAAAAGTAGATTATGAGAAAGTCTAAAAAACGAATACATGAAGGGTTTAACTTGGAATATTAGGGGTATGGGGAATGTATCGAAAGTTAAACATCTATTAGATGTCTGTAAAAAGAAAAATCATGAGTTTATTGGTATTCAGGAAATGATGAAAAAGGATTTTACTTCTCAATTGCTTAGTACTTTGAGTTATGGAAGAAATTTTTGGTGGAAATGGTCTTCTGCTCAGGCCAGATCAGGTGGCATTTTGGTGTGCATTAATCTGGATAGTATGGATGTGTATAATTTTGAAATTGGTACATATTTCATTAAAGTCACAATCATGAACAAGGTGGATAAGAAAAGTTGGAATTTAGTTTTCATATATGGAGTAGCTCAATATTCTTGTAAGGAGATATTCCTTGTCGAATTCTCCTAAATTTGCAACCAACTTTACTTGGTGGTGATTTCAATATTTTGAGAAGGGAAAAGGAAAAAAACAAGAGTGGTGGTTATAATAAATGGAGTTTTTTGTTTAATGCTATAATTAAAAACTATAATTTGAGGGAATTAGCATTATGTGGTAGGTCCTTTACTTGGAGTAATGATCATATTAGTCCTACATTTGAAAAACTGGATAGATTCTTAATAAGTGTTGATTGGGAATTGATGTATCCTTTGGCTAAAGTGGTCCCTATGGAAAAGGGTTCTTTCTGATCATTCTCCTCTGTTGATTGAATTTGGTCATCATGTGGTTAAAGTTTTTTGTTTAGATTTGAGAACAGTTGGTTGATTAGAGAGGATATTAGGGAGGTGGTTGTTGGTGTTTGGTCTGATACTAAGTTTAGAGGATCTGCCGTTGATAGATGGCATGCTAAGATGATTGCTCTTAGGAAAAAGATAAGAGGGTGGAATGCTAATTGGGTGAGTTTATATAAAAAATCTAAAGAGGATGTTTTGAGGAAACTAGATGAAATTGATAAAAAAAATGTGAGGTGCTGGGAATGAATTGTGAGCTAAAGTATGAAAAAAACAATCTGGAGTTGTATTTAAAAGAGTTGATGAGAGAAGATCATTTGAAATGGGTGCAGAGAAGTAAAGAGAAGGATGTGCTTGATGGGAACAATAATACTAAGTATTTCCATGCTAAAGCCAATGGTAGAAGAAGGAAAAACTTGATTCCTTTCCTGAACAATGGTGATAACGTCTTATTTGATCAGAATGAAGTGTTGAATCATGTTACTGATTTCTATAAAAACTGGTTTGGGGAGGATGATAGAGTTAATATCAAGTTCAACTTTGATTGTTTTGTCAAAATTAATGATGATGATAGAAGAGAGATTTTAAAACCTTTTACTGAGGAAGAGATTAAATATGTTGTTTTTGGTATGGAAAACAATAAGTCTCTTGATCCTGATGGTTTTTCTATTGAATTTTATAAAAATTTCTAGGATGTGGTTAAATTGGATCTTATGGAGATCTTTGAAGATTTTATCAGGGGAAGGATGATTTTAATAGGCTTAATTGTGATCTAGTCACTTTGTTACCAGGGTCTGTGAATGCTAATCAAGTGAAGGACTTTAGACCAATCTGTTTGTTAAATGTTAGTTTCAAAATAGTGACTAAGGTTCTTATGCATCATTTGGAAAGTGTATTTGGGTATTTAATCTCTAAAAACCAAACTGCTTTCATTAAAAATGTGTATATTTGGATGGTGTGGTAATTCTTCATGAGATTTCAAATTCTATGCATAAGAATAAGTTGTCTGGAATCTTATTCAAGGTGGATTTTGAGAAGGCTTATGATAAAATTAAATGGTCTTTCTTGTTTTAAATATTGGAATTAAGGAATTTCCCCATAAATGGAATGACTGGATTATGAGGTTGTTGATGGGGGAAAAGTGAATGTTAGAGTAAATGATCCGATAGGGCCTTATTTTAAAACTAACTGAGGTTTGAGACATGGAGACCCCCTTTCTCCACTTCTTTTTGATCTGGCTATTGATGCACTGTCTTGTTTGATGAGTGTTGCTGTTCAGAATAAGATAATTGTGGGTTTAAGGAGCGATTTGCTCCGTGAAGGTATTTCTATTTTACAATATTCTAATGACACAATTTTTCTGTTGAAAGATGATTTGGAGAATGCAAAACACTTAAAATTTATTTTCTATTTGTTTGAACAAATGTCAGGTCTGAAAATTATTTTTCATAAAAGTGAAGTCTTTTGTTTTAGGATGGATGAGTTGAGGAGAAGAGAGTTTAGTGGTATTCTTACTTGCAAGTTGGGTGATTTACCCATCAAGTATTTGGGGATGACTATTAATAAGACTAAAATTTTGAATAAGAATTGGAAAATTTGTGAAAATAAGGTGGAAAGCAAGTTAGGTTGTTGGAAAGGTAAACTTTTGGATATTGGTGGGAGGTTGATTCTACTTAATGCTTGCTTAAGTAGTATTCCCCTGTACTTCATTTCTTTTTATGAAATGCCTAAGGGGTTAAGAGGAGACTATATTTTTTTAGATCTAGATTATTGTGGCAGGAAGATCAAGGGATCAAAAAAAACCATTTAGAGAGGTGGGATGTGATTTGCGTGCCTAAGGAGGTTCGTGGTTTGGGGGTCTTAGACTTAGAAATTATGAATATTGCCTTGTTAGGTAAATGGTTGTGAAAATTGGAATCTGAGAAGGGGATTTGGCAGGAGTTGTTAAGGGCTAAATACTTGAAAAATAAAAAGTTGTTCCAGATTAATCAAAAAAGTAGGGATTCTCAATTCTGGAAGGCTTTGATGAAGGTTAAATGTGCTTATTTACAATTTTGTAAGAGGAAAGTTCGGAATGGGAGAGATACTCTCTTTTGGGAGGATACTTGGATTGGTTCTTGCCCCCTTGTGGATCAATTTCCTGACCTTTTTATGATTGCTCTTACAAAAAATATTTATGTTGCTGATGTGTTTGCTAGTGATTGGGTTGTGTTAAAATTCATAAGAGACTTGGTTGGTGATAAGTATTAATCCTGGCTTAAGTTGAGAAAGAGGTGTGAATTGGTAAGATTAACGGAGAATGTTGATAAGGTCTTGTGGTCTTTGTCCGGAAAAGACGTCTTTACTGTGAGTTCATTTTACAATGCACTAAAAATGTAAAAATTACCTAGGATTCGGAATGTGATTTGGGATTTGAAATTTTCTTTAAAAGTCAAAGTTTTCTTGTGGTTGGCAAGGAAGAATAAGATTTTTACTAGAGACAATCTGTTGAGAAGAGGGTGGAAAGGTGGCAATAAGAGTTGTCCTTTTTGTGGTTTTGATGAAACTATACAACATCTGTTTTTTGATTGTGTGGTTGCCAAATTTATTTGGAGATTGATCAATGTATGCTTTAAAATTGGTCCTTTCTTGGATTTTGAACATGTTTGGAATACTTGGTTCAGTAGTTTGAGTAAAAATTTCAAAAAGATGGTTGGAGTTGGACTGTCGGCTATTTTTTGAAGTATATGGAAATGTAGAAATGATGCAGTGTTCAAAGGGATATTGATTGCTGATCTTCTGGTTTTTATTAATGTAATTTGTTACTGGATCTCTTCCTGATCAATTTTACAAAAATCGAAGGAAAGGGCAAGAAACCTGGAGCTAGGGGTGCGTATTCTAGAACATCTGGCAAATGACTTCTTCAGTCGGAGGCATGGGTGGAATCTGATGAAGAATAGTCTGGGAATTGGTTGATAACGTAGTTTTGTGATCTGGAGTTGTTTTGCTGGTTTGGGCAGTTGGGTTATGTGTATGATGCTGTCGGTTCTGTTAAACTGTGATATTAAACTGAATGACTTTTGGCTATGACAGTCTGTTCTGTGGTTTGCTGCGTTGGGTGTTTTGGGAGGTGTGAACTTTGTATGGTGTCATTCATTTCTTTAATAGAAATGGGTGAGGGCTTGGTGCCTTGGTGCTTTCCCTATCCTTCAAAAAAACTTACAAATGTGCATGCCATAGTTGATAGTTTAGTATCCCACGTTGGCAACGGAAATATCAGGCAGGTAAAAATGGTACAAGTACAGGACGTAGCATACATAGTACAGTGAACAGTAGATATGGGCAAGGCATGCAAGAGACGTATCACGCGTCCACCGAAACAGCAGATAGCGCCGCCGCCGCCGCCTGCACGATGGCCTTGACCTCATCGTCCTCTTTCTTCTCCTCCTCCACCGCCTCGGCCTCGATCGTATGCCTCGCGCTCCTGGACCCATAGCTCGGCGAACTCGCAGTCCCCGTACAGCTCGAACCACGGGCCGCCGGACGTGTAGTGGATGGCGCGCGGCGCCGTACCTGCAGGGTCGGCGGGGTCGACACGGTTGTGCCCCACCAGGAAGTTCCACACGAACGGCACCTCGCCGACGTCGGCGTCGTCGAGCCACATGAACCGGTGAAGGTACGCGCCGCTCTGCGTGCTCACGGTGTCCGGCGTTAGCGCGGCGACGTTCTTGGGGTGGCCGCAGTTGAGGAGCATCATGGACGACCAGTTCTTGCGCGGGTACACCGTCTGCACGGCGCCGTCCATCTTGGTCGCCTCCTTGGGCGTGTAGTCGTGGTGCACGCACAGCACCGCGCGGCGCGGGTCGGCCATGCGCGCTAGCTCCGCCACGTCGGCGACAAAGAGGAAGTCGCAGTCGACGAACAGCGCCCAGCCGCGGTAGCCAGCGAGGTACGGGGCAAGGAAGCGTGTGAATGAGAACTCGGTGCTCTCCGTTGGGCCGCGCTCGCGCCAGTACAGCCCCGCCGACCGGAGCTCCTCCTGCACGATCGGGATCACCTCCAGCGGCACGGAGGAGTGCCGCGTCAGCGAGCGCCGGCACACGCGGTACGCGATGTCCTCGCGGGAATCGTACCCGACGAACACACGGAATGGCTCCGCGGCCTCGTCGCCGGCGCCACGGCCGTTCACGACGCCGGCATCGGAAGCCGGCGCCGTGTCCGGCATATCTGTTTGTACACACACCCGCGCTTGACTTTACGACGATAATACTATACCGTACGTGCGAGCTGAGAATAATCGATCGAGATAAGCAGAGAGGCTGTCGGTGCTACGAATTTATGTAGCTCGTGCGAGTTATCATATCACACCCTGCAGCTAGCCGCACGTACGGGATGGGACTACGTGGCATTTTTATCACAGCACAGAGAACAGCACACGTGTATACCGACACGCCCGTCAACAGCACACACGCATTATTAAGCTAGAGACAGGTTTAGCAGCATCTGAAATTATATATAGTTTCTTTTTTGAAAAAAAATTGTGCCCTCCTCGTATCCCCAGAGCACAGTGATCCGATCTAAATCGTTCGGTCGTGATTTGTCGGTGCGATAGCAGGGTTCAGTGATGGTGGAGCCTAATTTGCATTAGTTGTTGGTAATGAAACTTCACAACGATCAAGACGGGTTTCTGCCAGATCTCAACTGAGTGGCTCAGATCGGGTGACTACTGCATATAACGGTCCATTTCCTGAAGCAAGAGGAGACGTTTTCCGATATAAGATCACCGATCATACTAATGAACTAATATTGTCCTAGCTAATATATATACATATATATATATATGCTATCCTACGCCACGGGTGTAGAACAACTATTCTACCGAGAAATTTACTACTGAGAAAAAAATAATACTCAATTGCTATTTTACTAAGAAAATCTGCATCTAAAAGTAGTCTATAATAGCTATTCTACCCACGTGGTGTAGAATAACGCTCCCGCCGTATACATATATATATATATATTAGTAGAGTCAAATGAACAATATCAGTTATAAACCAAGATTTAAGATTTTTTAACTGATACAACAATCCATCATGTCTAGAACGCTAGCTAGCTATACTGGAGAGTGCTTCGTAGTTGTCTAGGGTTAATTTTTCACCTTTCTTTTTACCTGAGTGCATCCCCAGTTCTTGTATATATATATAGAAGCCGTATGTTTTTTCATGCATGCATTCACATTTTCACCCTTGCCTCCTTTTGGAGTGAGAAAATTCGGATGATTTTGCCGTGAATTCAACTATTCGGGTCATTTGAAAAAAATATTGACTTTCTGGACTTAGAGTATTTGGATACTAATTATTGGTATTTTGGTGATCCGAAGATAACTACGGGTACAACATAATCATATTTAATACGGATAAAAATTATATATATATATATTATTGGTACGCCAAAATATATCTACTATAATAAAAAATACAGAACTACAGCAGCAAGTCCGTAGTCTATCGTACGTAGGATCCCACAATTTTTTTAGACCTACGTCTTGCATCAGGAAGTTGGAGCTTTTTGAGCGTATTAGGTACTATTTGGTTGTCCGTATCATTTTATTCGTGATTCGTGTACTATTTTATTTTAAATCTGACACTATTCTTATGTTTAGTTACTTAAATTAAACTATTTCATCTTGTATGAATTGGTGTAGATTTATAGAATATTCTCCAGCAATCCTATATCGTGTGGTTCAAGCAAAATCTTTGATTGAAATCATCTCAAAGAAAATAATATATAAATAAAATGATACAGACAACCAACCACTATCTTAATTGGTGCGTACATTCAAGTCCACAATTTTTTTTATAATGGCAAGTATTTGTTTTTGAGATGTCGACGTGCCACCATTTTTCTGCCATGTCCACCTCGTCAGGAAATTAAAACTTTGTAAGAGCAACCACGACTGTATTTAGATTATTTAGTCATATAAATAAATTAAAAATAACTAATTTTTAGCTGTAGAGATCTACTAATAATAACTGTTTAAATGAATCAAATAGATGAGACGACAAATAAATAAATGAGCAAAAGAGGAGAGAAGAAAAAGAAGAGATAAATTATTTTTTATTTCTTATGAGCAGTAATACTATTAATAGTTGAATCCATTTTTTCTATGAAATAGTTTAATAGTACTTCTAGATAATTGAATCCATATATTTATTTACTTTTTTTATAATGGCCATCCAGTATTTGTCTTAGAGGTTGATGTGTCGCTATTTTTCTATCATGTCAGTGTCAGTGTCAGGAAGTTAGCGCTTAGATCGACGTGCTACCGTTTTTCTACCGTATCGGGCGTCACGAAGTTAGCAGTCTTGTCCCTCTGCGGCAGCCTGTTACTGGAAAAAAAACTTTTTTCAGGTTAATAGTTTTTTCAAACGTTAAAATAATATAATTGTCACTACTGTTTTAGATTCACGGGTCTAACTATTTTTCGTAAATACTCATTTTACCCTTGTATTGTTCATCTTCCTCCTCTTGCTCTCCAAATTCACGTCAGAAACGGATTGGCATCCCCGTCAGCAACAAGCAGCCATTGGCTTGCTCCTCGACCGTTCGATGGCTGAGCCGCGCCGATCGGACGGGCAGCAAGCGGCACCCAACCCGCCGCTGACCTCGCTGGCCAGAACACACCAAAAACCGAACACGATTTTCTTCTTCCCACGAGCAAACCGGCAAAACCAAGGTCAAAAACCAGAATTTTTTCACGATGAACAACTTGCTCCGGTTAGAAACCTCTGAAGCATTCAGAGTTGCGTCGTTGGCCACTCCCTCTGGTTAAAAACCTGATCGAGAAAGCAACGTTTCGATTCCTTAATTTCTGAGTTGGCAAATGGAGAGGAGCAGGAGGAATAAGAACAGTGTAAGGGCAAAATAGGTATTTGTGAAAAATACTTCTCTTCAAGTGGGCCCAAATGGCATGGATGAGTAAATCTGAAATAGTAATGACATGTAGTCTAATAGACGAATAATAATAGTATTTTTGACTTTTGGAAAAATAACAGGAACACATAATCTATTAACTTTTTTCAATAAGGATGCTTAACGTAAGAAACAATTGCTTATTGTAGCATCGGATGCTAATATATGTTAATCAAGATAGTTTCAGTCATGTATGACTAGTAAAGTAATTGTAGTAACAAATTAACTAACAAATATAACAGCACGTACTAGATATCTTTACATTGGAACATATGACTCTTAAGAAAGATGCTTAATTTTTTTCTTATCCTAAGCACTTGTATTAGCAATAAGCATTGGAGATGGCTGTCAACAGGCAAGTCTCCATAGAGAAGAAGGCAAGGCGAAATTAAAGATGGATGTAGGAGAATGCATATTATATTTCGGTTAAAACATGTTGTTATGGTGTGGGTAACTCTAATAAAATACTCTATTATTTTAGTCACATAGAGTTGCTCCCAAAATTGATTCCCTATCCTTTTTAGATTTAATTTTGAGATGCAAATTACTTTAAATATGTTTCTGTAGGGAGTAAAAAGATTAATTTTGAGAATCCCTTTATTTTTAGGAGCCGTTTAGATAGTGTTTGGTTTGACGTACGATGAGGAATGGAACGGGATGGTTAGGAATCATCTTGTTCGCCAAAAAAATAAAGGAAAATTACTCGCATGCCATTATAATTTTCAGAAATTATCTATATGCCACTGTCAGTGACTATGTGGCCTTCATCTATCAGTGACACACCAATGACATATTGGCAAACCATACAAATTGTAATGGCACAGAAAAAATTAACCCAAAAAATAAGTATCCCACGGTTCAGTATCTACAGGGAATATTCTGTTTCTGGGAATAATTCAGTTCCATTTGATTCCACCCCATCTCTCGAACCAAACAGAAGTATCACTTTATATTCAGGAACTATTTCATTTCGTTTCTCGTACAGGGAACTAAACACTACCTTAGAATATTTGTTGGATGTGATTTTTTTAATTTCTAATCCTAATGGATCTTACGGAATCTTGTTGGAGGTAGGTGTGTGAGTTAGCTCCTATTTTTAACGAGCTTGTAGACCGTGTTAGTTTGTACGGTGACTTTTTTTTTGTAAGATTCCGTGTCTACTTACAACTCAAACTAAGATAAATGAGAATCTCAGCTAATCAATTTCTACTAAAGCGTATGTAATTTTGTTTTAGAAAACAGTAACCACATTTTTTTGGTGAAAGTAGATTGTGTTGTTAACTTCAAACAAACTCGCTTTATTTGTTGGGTTAATTTTTTTCGTGCCATTACAATTTTTGCGGTTTGTCAATATGCCATCGATGTGTCACTGACAGATGGGGGCCGCCACAGTCACTGACAATGGCATATAAGCAATTTCTGAAAATTATAATGGCATGTGAGTAATTTTTCCTTATTTGTTTGGGCCAAGTAGAAAACCTTCAAGCTGCGTTGAGCTAATCTACTGTCCAATTTATATAGATTTTTTCTTTATAACCAAGATAAATGAGTTAATCAATTTCTACTAAAATTGAAACTAATTGTTAATTAGAACTAATTATTAGTTAGCTAATAATTAGTTTTGACTTATAATTAATTCATATGTGTTTGGATACTTTGGACTGATATATTAAAAAGAGTAAATGGTCCCTATTAGTTTCCATTAGTTTGTTTTTGTGGACTAATGGCTAACCATTAGTTGGCTCATGAACTAACAATTAGTTTAGTAATTATTTGGGTTGTCTGGATGAACTAAGACTAAAAATTACTCACTCATTCCCATTATATCCATCATCTAAGTGTTTTTTCAGTTTTTCTACAATCTACATCGTCTAATAATTGGATCATTAAAGCAGCACATCGTATCATGTGCGAATTGATTTAGAGTCCACATATATGGCTTTGACTTTCATTTTCATTTCTTCTTTTATTAGTACTCTGCATAATCACGTACACATGTAGATTGAAGGTGCAGAAAAACGAAGCAACAAACACAACAAACACAACACGCGGAAAAACTCTACATCTATTATTTGGTCATCGGTAGCTAGTAACAACTGTCTCCTCCGCAGGCGTGCCGCTCACAGTCCCTCCCACGCACTCAGCGCATGCAACAGGCCACGTGCAAACAGTGGGTTCTACGCCGCATGCAACGGTGCCATGGGAACAAGCTGTTAATTCCACTCCGGTGATAATTTTGGTTTGGTTATACCGTTTTGGTCTAATAAAATAATATAAATATATTTAAAATATATGTTATTATAATTAAATGTGATATATTTTAATACATTGATGTCTTAAATACAGTGTACAACTTAAATATCAATATAATATATAGCTTAATATAAATAATATATAATACATGTTAAAAAATCAAAATACAATTTTGACTGGAATGATCGGTATGTCTGGTATTGACGGGTATCGGACGGTATTGACCTGAATAGTCGGTATTGAAGCCGAAACATTACACCACTTAATACGTACCGGTTTGAGTGACGGGATGTACTAATTAATACTAAAACTTAATTGAAAATCTTGGGAAACGCGCGCCGCCCGCAAATAGTGGGTCCTTAATTATTTTTATTGACTAGAGAGGAAAAGCTTGTCATTTTTTTTTGCTATCTGTGAGCAATTTTTGTTAGCTGTACCGAAAGATTAGATCTTGAGGGAGGCTGTTAGATTGGATCCACCGATTTTTTTACCAAAAAGATTAGATCAAAAAGAGGCACATATTCTTCATTTTTTTCTTTCCACAAGCGGCCACGGGGATGAGCCGCTTGTCGCACTAGGTATATGGCCACGGCGGATGCCGGATGCGCTGACGCTGTGAGGGTGCCTAAGTGGGTTTGGGGGTTAGGTTCGGTGAACGGCAATCATGTTTAGGCCGGCTTAGCATGGAAGAGAAGTCCTATATATGCACCCACGACCCATAAGGAAGAGATGCCGGATAATGAACAGAAAAACATTACATTCTATTATTAAAAATAAAAAATCTATAAATTGCTATTTAAATATACCTTGCTCTATATCATGCGTAGAACAAACCAAAATTTAAGTCATTCATACGTATGACAAATCAAAATGTAAACATATATGTTCGAGAGTAAAGAAAGTAGTTTTAATGAACTAGTATCATGTGTAAATTATTAATGAAATTCTTTTCCCCCTAATTTTTGAAGTTTTAATGTTGTTCTATTATTTTATGTGAACTATAATTTTCATTATTTAAAGATAAATTAAATAAATATTTCCTGTAATCCTAGTAAGAATTAATCTAACGATGTTATAAAGTTAGGGCCATTCTTGGGTCACCACGACCCATCCAGGCCCGACGTGTGTTTAGGTCGTGTCTAGCCTTGGCAAACATTGCTTCGAGCTAGCCCAGCACGACTCGACCCATTTTAGGTCCTAGCCCAAAGGACCTGGGCTGGGTTGGGCTGGCCCAACACGGCCCAAGTCCCAGCTCTACCGCAAGGGTCGGTACGTGCTCTGCATGATCTTGTCGTCGTCTGTTTTCCTAATCGTGGTAGCTAGGTTCTTCGACAACAATGTTTTCGATGAGCTAGCTAGATCTTGAGTGTAATGGCTCATTTTGTACAGTTACTTTGGAATCATTAATAAGTTTGTGAATTATGTAATGGCTCATTTTCATTGACTAAGCACCTTATTATTCTTGCAGGTGATCAATGCAGACATTAGTGGAAAAATTACTTACAATGAACTCAAGCCTAAAAAGGGTAGGCCCAGATCTAATGGAACCAAAAATCCAAGCTTTAATGGATGTCTGTTGACGCCAAAATTTGGTAAATCACAGGGCCCACCAAGGATGTCATGCGGTTAACGAAAGTTAAGAAGAATCCGATCAAAGATGGTCAAAGAAGTTCATCTGTTATAACATTGCGGGATATGAAGGAGCCAATAATGAGAAGATGAAGTTTTATCCAGAATCGATTAAGATAGATTGTTTGGACGGCAAGTCTCTAGACTATAAATATGTATCCCTTAGTTAGGTAAAACACTCATCTCTGTCAAACAACTAATCGGTGTGTCGCCACCCTTGGCTTCCTAAGGTTAATCCCGGCGGGATTCGGCACTCGGAGCTGGGCTGCATCGTTTCAATCTCATGCGAAGAGGTGAGTCCCGTCACCCCCGACGATCGTATCGACTAGGTTAGTGTCTTCACGACTGCATCAATTTGATCTCTTGGAAACACTAGTTGAAATAGTATGATCGTCGGTTTATCACGGTGTATTAGCTAGGTCTATGGCTGTATCAGATTGATCTCTTAGATTGATGTGGTCTAAGTGTGGTAGTTTGAGGCTTCATCAGTTAAGTCCGACATATCTTGCTATTATATCTTTTTTATGTTGTATACCATTCACCTAAATAAAGCATGTCCGATACTTTGACATATTATTAAGATCATCGTGATTAGCTACTGTCTTGATTAGGTCCAATCTAGTTACTGTGATGATTTTCATGATATAGACATGTTATCTGGCATGTTTTATTTATTTCTATCGGAGTACAAGTCGATAGGTTATCTTTAATTCAATTATACATCTTATTCACCTTCGAAAAAGTGATCATCGGTCAATGGAATGCTCTTCCGATCGCTTTGCCCGTGGTCATCGGCCTTACGGCCGATCGGCATAATAGTCCACGAATATCCTATCCTTATTGTGGTCATTGGCTCGATAGCCGATAGGCTATACTACTGATACCATTCTCTCTGTTTCCTTATCAGTTGTACGGTCAAACTGATTGGCATACTTTGAACCCTTTTCTAAGAACGTAGGACCTGTACTAGAGTTAAGTAGATCTCCCAGGCCACGTGTGTCAAAGTGTGACCAAAAAACGCACCAACAATGTCGTAAGCTTCCATCCTTTTGAATCTATGGTTTCACATTTATTATAAGTTATACAATTGCACTGCATCATTAATAAATTATATAGTTGCTTATATCAGTTACGTCTTTTTTATCATAGATAATGACAATTGTATATGTCAGCTAATGCATAGCTTTTTACCAACATCAGCTGTCTCTGATCGTTTCATATCTTCTTTTCAATAGGTGGAACTAGACTCATAATGAGTGATTTATGGACCCATAATGCATTTAGAATTGCATTGTTAGGATGCCGATAGAAGTTCAATAATTGCCAATTTAGTTTAATGGATTTAGCTTACTGAATATGAGGATTGCTGACTTTAGATCAACTTGTAACTACTTATACTTTATAAGAGCTCACGATCAGCTATATATGTGTCGAGAGTATTATTGTTTATCTTTGGAAATGGACTAGTTAGACTTGCCCTTTTGGTAATGAGAAATAATTTCAGTTTCTGGTTGAGACGTTGTAGGAAATGAGAAAGGGTATTTTATATTTTTGCTGATGATAATTGAATCTCTATTTATGATTTGTTTTGGACAAGAATAATCACTACTTTTTATCATGGTAATATTCCTAAGCGTATTTGAATAAATATCATGTTCCAAATAGACGTCTGACATGAAGAATGAAGTTGTAATATTCCTAACGTATTTGAATAAATGTCAACGTTCCAATTAAGAATGAAGTTGTAATATTTCTTAGCGTATTCGAATAAATGTCACGTTCAAAATAGATGTATGACATTAAGAATAAAGTTGTGTTGCAAACCATGGGTACGAGCAACTAGCAAGAACAGTGCGCTACGCCCGTATTTGATTGTACATATGGTGAAATATATCGATATAAATTAACCCAAAACAAACCAAGTCAAAGGAAAGGTCGTCATACTTGTCCCGATGAAGAGATGAACTGACCGAAGTAAGACAAAGAAATTCTCCATAATGCCTCAACATATGAGGTGAGCGGAGCACGCGGGGAGAAAAAAGTCCCCTACGGCGCAGCCCCTATGAGCGAATATACTACCGGGAAATCAAGTTGAAGGAATGGTAGTTGTCATCGATACCACCAATGTCCTTGGGCTACTATTTAGATTGGTTTTGAGCTACTATTCATATCGGTGTTAGCGAAGGGGATAGTTTGTGCTCGAGGAGCAAAAAAAGTAGAAAAATGCTTCATGCTAGCTGGGGTCATCTTATGACCATTTAGTGGGACCTATGAGGTAAGCAAATTGTATCTGGCCGCTGATGTGGATGCCCTGTCCATGACTTTTATATCATGCATTAGTGGGGCCATTAGTCTACATCTAGTGTTCTACTGGTCCTTCCATATCGATCGCCCAAGAAAGGCATATTCGGTTAGGAGGGGATTGAAGGAGATTGGAAGAGATTGAAGAGGATTCAATCCCCTTCCCCAAAAGGATTAACCAAACATACCCTGATTGGAGTGGGTTAACCCAAGGTAACCGATCTTATGGGCAGTTTATATAAATTGATAGTTTCAATTCAAAATTTAAATTTAAATTTAGAAACTTTAAAAATTCTTATAGATAGTAGATTGTTTATGGTAAAGTTTATTTTGAAAATATTAAAATTTATGAAGTTATGAGAAAAATAAGATCAGTAAAAATAAAAATTGGTTCAACCCAAAAGCCTGTCGGCAGATGTTTTGTTTATTTTTTCAAAAACTATATTTCTAATGCTATACCATTTAATTCCATCAAAAGAACAATAAATTTTATACCAAATATTTTTTATAATTATTTCGAAAAAAATATTCATACTCCTAAATTTTTTCTAGATTTTTCCTATATTTTTATTATTATTTTAAAAATAACAAATCAGTTTTCAACTCAAACCAAACGATTATCACGACTAACGAGCTGCTACTGACGCCAAACCGTCGGAAACCGTTGATTACCGCTCGGTTCTAAACCGATTAGCGAGTCAAACCGTTTAGTTCAAAATTTAAATTTGGAAACTTAATTTTGATTGATTTAGAGCGGTTACCGGCCATTGAAACAGACCACCGGCCAGGAAAGCACCATGCAGCTAGCCACACGAGCCATTCGGCCACAATGGCGCCGTGCCCACTAGTTCACCCCTTGACTGTCCTGGGGCAGCACCACGTCTCGCCAGCTCCGGCGCCGCCGGCCGGGCAGCCATGGTCGCTGCCCGCTCACGTTCTTCGACCTTGTCTTCTGGGACTTCCCGCCCGTGCAGCGCCTCTTCTTCTACGACCGCGCCGACCTCGGCCACGATGTGCCGGACTTCCTCCTCCGGGAGCTTCCTCTGCTCAAGAAGTCCCTGGCCACAGCGCTACACCATTTCTACCCATTGGCTGGGAGGCTGCCGTGCAGGATACAGGAGCGCGTGTCGCCGGAGGTCGCGTACACGGACGGGGACTCCGTCCGGCTGACTGTGGCGGTCAGCGGTGACGACTTTGAAGACCTCGCCTGCGACCACCCGCGCGACACTGCGAGGCTCCGTCCGCTGCTGCCTCCGCTGCCGACGCATGGCAATGGCAGCTCTCTGCTGTCCCAGGACGTGCTCGCCATCCAGGTCACCGTGTTCCCTCGTGCCGGCATTTGCGTTGGCACGACGGTGCACCACGCCGTGGCCGACGGTTCCAGCTACGCCCACTTCGTCAAGACGTGGGCGGCGATCCACCGCCTTGGCGAGAAAGCGGTGGTGGATCACACGCCCCCGCTGTTCGACCGCAGCGTCGTGCGAGACGGCGCCGGGCTCCGGGAGGCGTTTATCCGCGACCACCAGGATCTCGCGGCGGCCGGCGACAGGCGGCTCGACGGTTGGGATCTCAGACGGCGGCCAGGCGTAATCGTATTTGCGACGTTCAGGTTCACGGACGAACTGCTCCGCAGGCTGGGGAGGCACGTCGAGTCAGAAACCTCCGCGCGGTGCTCGCCGTACGCCCTGGCGTGCGGCGCCGCGTGGGCCGGCATCGTGCGGGCGCGAGGCGGATGCGACGACACAGGCGGCGACGCGCAATTCGGGTTTGTGACCGGGTGCAAACCCCGCACGAGCCCGCCCATACCATCCAACTACTTCGGCAACTGCCTGGGTCTTTGCCGCGTGGAAGCCGAGCGGAGCCGGCTCACTGCCGCCAACGCCGCCGCGGCCATCTGGAGCGTGATCGAAGGGCTCAGCACGGAGCAAGGGCGCGCTCTCCGGAATGCGCGCGAGTGGGTGCGCGGCGCGCGGGAGTACGCCGCGGCGCGCGCGGTGACGGTCGCCGGCTCACCAAAGCTGGGCGTATACGCGGCGGCGCATTTCGGCGCGCCGTGGGGCCGGCCACGCAAGGTGGAGATAGTGTCGGTGGAGCGAACGGGCGCGCTGGCTTTGGCGGAGAGCGGCCGCGACGGGGAGGGCGGCATCGAGGTCGGGCTGGCTCTGCCGCGCGGCGAGATGGACGTGTTCCGCGCGTTCTACCGCGACCTGCCGCTGCGGCTTGACCCGGCAGCCTATCGTTGCCGCGAGGGGAAATCATGACAGTATTATTGTTTTTGCCGGTATCTATTTAACCGGGTCAACGATACGATGGTGTTTACAAGTTAGCACACCTGATATGTTGCGTGAAGACATGTGCACCATATGCACCATATGCAGATTGAAGGTGAAAATCTCACATATGCATCATATGCACGGCCAGCCGATGTGCACAAGATAATTCCCTAAACATGCTAATTATATACAATTATTTTTTGTTGTAATCATTACGTGCGTAATATTATTTAAAATTCATTATTATCATTTAATACATGCTAATTATGTATCAATAACATCATTAGTTATTTAAGTGTCTGCATCGAGCGAGTCATGCTAAGAGAAGCGGATTTCATTCTCGTTTCTATCTGACTGAGGAGCTCTTTTTACATCCGGTAAATGGCATGCCTAATATAGGCCTTTGTTGTTATCTGACTTGTGCAATTGAGCAAAAAGGCATCCACAATGGCTATGTTATTACTAGTATTAAGGTGAGAACTACAAAAAAAAATTAACATTTATTATTGTTATGTGCGTAATGGAAGAAAACAAAAAGATAGCATTAAGGTATGCCATGCTTATATATGGTGGGACCCACAAAAAAACTATCACTTTATTGCTTATGATCACACTTAAGTCTATGATGCATTTTTTTTGTTTATGGTGTGGTTGCACAATGTGTAAGAGCATCTTCATTGTAATTGCTATCCAACTTGCTATTCTTAAAATAGCAAGAATTGTCCAAAAGTTGTCTCCATTGTACTTGTTATTTAACTTGCTATTTTAGGGAGTTTGTTATTTCTCTCACCAAATTTACTACATGTAGCAAGTTTGGTGAGAGAAATAACAAGTTTCTAAAATAGCAAGTACAATGGAGTGAGTAGCAATATAGCAAGCCAATTAAAATAGGGAGACTTGCTATTGCTATGAATAGCAAGTCAAAAATAGCAATTACAATGGAGATGCTGCATTTAATGCTTAAATGTGAGTAAGGGGGTGTTTGGTTCCACCTTGCTAAACTTTAGGGACTAAAGTTTAGTCCCTTTTAGTCCCTAAATTGCCAAACAAGGGGACTAAAGTGGGACTAAACTTTAGTGACTAAAGTTTAGCCTTTAGTCCCAAAGAACTTGCTAAAGGGGACTAAAAGTACTACTTACCTCTCATCCCTCAGGAAGGGGTTGTAGCAACTAGCAAAGGCTCATGTGCTAGTTCGGTTGAAGGTGGACAAGGATAAACTTGTCAGGAGGAGGGTTATGTTTCTGCTGTGAGGTGGGATGCTGCTGTGGCGCAGGTCGCTGTGTCTGGTGGATCTAAGAATAAGCAACAGGTACTTTTTGAAACTTTGGCTGAAACGTCAGAAAAAGTGATGGATATTGGTAGATCTGTTAGGGTTGAACCTCTGTTGTGTGTGAGATGCAATGGAGTTGGTCATTTGGGTAAGGATTGTAAGGTGCATCTATATGTTTAATCTATGATAAAACACTCACATAGAACTGTAGACTGTTTCTTGAAGAAACAACTGAAATCAGTGTCTAAGTTCGTTGGATGTGGAGCGAATGGCTTGGGCTGCATTTTGATTCAAAATGCAAAAGAGGTTTTGAGTAAGGAGCATGTTAATCCGTTAGCTTTAGTCTCGGTAGAAGGGAAGTTTTTATCCGAACAACAGATGGCTGAAGGTTTTAATCATCAATTCAAGTGGAATTGGATGTGGCGGGCTAAGGACATGGGTAATGGTACGTTTTAGATCAGATTCCCTAACAAACTAGACTAGAAGAGATCTCAAATTTTGAGGAGTTCATGTTGAAAGGGACTAATGTTAGAATTAAAGTGAGAGTATGGACTCAAGAGGCAATGGCTTCTGGAAGATTGCATGAGGTTTGAGTGGTTGTTCGTGGCCTACCTGAATCTATGAAAGGTTACCTCTCTTTATGTGAAGTTGGGTCAAATTTGGGAGTGGTTCTGATGAAAGTGGATATGGAAGTAGTAAGGAACAAGGATGTGGTGAGGATAAAAATAGGAATGATGAACACCTTTGTGTTGCCTCTGTCCTTAGTTCTTACTACCCCTAAACTTTTAATGTATGAGGTGATTAAAGTGGGGTGAGTGCAGAATAAGGATAAGGGGAAAAGATTACTTGATGATGATGGGCAGAAAAAAGATGGAGTGGATGAGAACATGTCTGCTAAGAAGAGGAATGTGGGTATTCTATCTAAATCAAGGAATCTATTTTTGTTACTGCTGTCATCTTGCCTGTCATTCAGGAGGAATATGTGAGTGGGTTATTGGAAAACCCCATGGATTTTCAGAAGGATGGGATGACAGATGAAGAGTTGGCTGATAAACTCCAGATAGAGGAATTGTCTCATGTACTACCGAAAACTTCCATGAATATGAATGTTGAGTTAACAAAAGGAGAGATTGAGAATGCCCCAGTTGGCAAGAGGGGTGAGCATCTGTGTGATGATATGGAAGATAATATAACAATTATCTGGTGAAGATGGTGGGAGATTACATATTACAGATAGTGAAGAGTACTTGGATTCTCAGGAGTCTGTTGACTTTGCCACTAGAGTGGGTCTGGTGAGTGTGGACAATGAGAAGGGACTAAGGAAGAGGATAGAAGGAGATGTGAAAGGTTTGAAACTGAAAGATGATAAGTCAGTCTTGGAATTGGCCACATCGCGCAAGGAAGCCAAGAATGCTTTTGTGGATAAAGGTACTGGTATCCCTACCTTTATTAACGATAGCAATGTTTCTCTTCACCGGATGGCTAGTCTTCTGGGGTCTCTTTAGGTTGTTCTATTAATTAGGTGGATCATAATTTAGAGCTAATGAAAAATTTAGAACAAGCTAGGGTTGCTCTCTTTTTGAATGAACAAAACAATGATTTGAGGCATATTTCTGTTAAAAATGAGGATATGGAAGCCTCTAATATGGTAGAGAATTTAATTGGGGACTTGAATTTGGATGGGGAGGTATCTGATTTGAATAACTCTGATACTGGTATATTCAATGACAGATCAACCAGTTGTGTTGTGAGAGGGAAAAAAAGTAGATTATGAGAAAGTCTAAAAAACGAATACATGAAGGGTTTAACTTGGAATATTAGGGGTATGGGGAATGTATCGAAAGTTAACATCTATTAGATGTCTGTAAAAAGAAAAATCATGAGTTTATTGGTATTCAGGAAATGATGAAAAAGGATTTTACTTCTCAATTGCTTAGTACTTTGAGTTATGGAAGAAATTTTTGGTGGAAATGGTCTTCTGCTCAGGCCAGATCAGGTGGCATTTTGGTGTGCATTAATCTGGATAGTATGGATGTGTATAATTTTGAAATTGGTACATATTCATTAAAGTCACAATCATGAACAAGGTGGATAAGAAAGTTGGAATTTAGTTTTCATATATGGAGTAGCTCAATATTCTTGTAAGGAGATATTCCTTGTCGAATTCTCCTAAATTTGCAACCAACTTTACTTGGTGGTGATTTCAATATTTTGAGAAGGGAAAAGGAAAAAAACAAGAGTGGTGGTTATAATAAATGGAGTGTTTTTGTTTAATGCTATAATTAAAAACTATAATTTGAGGGAATTAGCATTATGTGGTAGGTCCTTTACTTGGAGTAATGATCATATTAGTCCTACATTTGAAAAACTGGATAGATTCTTAATAAGTGTTGATTGGGAATTGATGTATCCTTTGGCTCAAAGTGGTCCCTATGGAAAAGGGTTCTTTCTGATCATTCTCCTCTGTTGATTGAATTTGGTCATCATGTGGTTAAAAGTTTTTGTTTAGATTTGAGAACAGTTGGTTGATTAGAGAGGATATTAGGGAGGTGGTTGTTGGTGTTTGGTCTGATACTAAGTTTAGAGGATCTGCGTTGATAGATGGCTATGCTAAGATGATTGCTCTTAGGAAAAGATAAGAGGGTGGAATGCTAATTGGGTGAGTTTATATAAAAATCTAAAGAGGATGTTTTGAGGAAACTAGATGAAATTGATAAAAAAATGTGAGGTGCTGGGAATGAATTGTGAGCTAAAGTATGAAAAAACAATCTGGAGTTGTATTTAAAAGAGTTGATGAGAGAAGATCATTTGAAATGGGGTGCAGAGAAGTAAAGAGAAGGATGTGCTTGATGGGAACAATAATACTAAGTATTTCCATGCTAAAGCCAATGTAGAAGAAGGAAAAACTGATTTCCTTTCCTGAACAATGGTGATAACGTCTTATTTGATCAGAATGAAGTGTTGAATCATGTTACTGATTTCTATAAAAACTGGTTTGGGGAGGATGATAGAGT
>JAAALK010002133.1:0-22331 GCA_019279435.1 Zizania palustris | reverse complement strand
TTTATCGGTCCAAATATAGCCTCGGTGTAACTCCTTACATCGAGCTCCTCTTCCCCACTATGTCCTAGGAACATATCCTCAGTTGTTCTCAAGCACACGAGGATCCCTTTTACGACTTCCTAGTGACTCTCACCAGGGTTTGACTGGTATCTGCACGTTTGGGTGTGTACAAGCCACATATGATTGACCCGATCTTGGAGGCATACGGGATCACACTCATTCAACATTTTGAAACCGTTTCTAAACCTTGCCAATGTACTTCATCCCGGCCTAATCCAATTAGCTATTTCGATCTATCTCCATAGATCTTTATGCCCAAAGTGCATGCTGTGTCTCGAAGGTCCTTCATTGAGAAACCATTTTTCAATAAGGTCTTGACCGCATTTCACAAAGGAAAGTCATTTCCGATCTCCTATATGTCATCCACACATAGAACCAGAATACAAGTGTGCTCCCACTAGCCCTTTTGCAAAAAAGACTCTTCTTTAATCTTGATGGAGCCAAACATTTTGACTACACTCATCAAAACAAGTTTCCAACTCTGAGAAGCTGTGAATATCTCAAAAAACATAAAATGTGGCAATTGCTACAACAATCCAAATAGACTAAGCATAACGTGAGCGAATACCGTTTCATCATAACACACTTTGAATATTTTGAAACCTTTCGCCTCCAAATGGCCTAATGGATGTGGAACATTTCCACAACATCTTTCTCCTTAAAGTCCATCTTCACTCAATAGTTTTACGTCCATCGAGTGGATCCACCAAGTTCCAAACTTGGTTCCTTCTATGGACTCTAATAATGTCTGATCGGAACTTCCGATCTGGCATCGGAAATTCCAATCTGACTCCTCTGTCGCAAACTCTGTCCAGCATCGGAACTTCCAATCAACATCAGAACTTCCGACCCGACAAATATCAGAACTTCTGATCTGTATCGAAACTTACGAAGTTCTACAAATAGAAACAAATCCAATCGGTTTTAATTTGGATCTTAATGGTTCCAAACCATTTTTCAGAGTTTGGTCCATCACTCTCTTAGATGAACTCTATTAAAGTGAGAGCGTCAATTTCTAGATCATTACCTCAAAAGGACGATGAAAGATTAGCGCATCAACTCACAGCTCAAATATTCATCTCCCGATCCGATCGTAGAAATTTAATTATCTCGCCTATATGATTTTGTACTTCACTTAAGAGCTCCTTGAACATTTCCAAAGGACTCCTACTTACATCTTATCAAGTAGACACATCTACTTAAAGTCGTCAAAAAAGTGATAAAGTACCAGAACCCATTCCTAGCTGTGTGACTCATTGGACCATATACAATCAGTATGTACTATGTCCAATAGCTCACTTGCCCTCCCACTTACACTCAGTGAAAGTCGCCTCTTGTCATCTTGTCAAGTAGATAAGATTCACATGTGTCATATGATTCAAAATCAAATGACTTCAAAAGTCTATCACTATCAAGCTTCTGCGTGCACCTCTCATTTATATGACCTAAGCGACTATGCCAGACATGGGCAGGAATTAAATCATTGAGTCGTCGTTTCTTTGTACTAACGTTATAAACATGCGCTTTTCAAGACACAGAATGTACAGTCCATTCTAGAATATCGAACAACTCTTGTTCTTTATTACGAATTCAAAATATCTTCTCCTAAACATGATGAAGAGATTCTGTATTTGCCTAAGGCGGGAATGAAATAACAATTAGTCAATTCATAAACTAGTCTTGACAGTAGTGGCAGTGAATAAATGCTGACGGCCAATGATGCAACAATTGCACCCTTTCCGACACGAATATCCATCTCACCACTAGCACACTTCCTTGACCTACTCAGCCCCTGCAACAATTTGCAAGTATCAATCATCGAACTGGTATCATATACCTATGAATCAATGGGACGAGTAGAAAGTTTAACCATTCATACCTGAAGAGGAATTCATACTTCTCTTCTTTTTCTGCTTTTCCAGGTATATCTTGCAGTTGCGCTTCCAATGCCCAAGCTTGTGGCAATGGTGGAACTTAGTAGTGTTGGCAGGACCTGACCTGGACTTTCTAGTCGGCTTAGTACTAGAGATCAAATTTGTAGACTTAGCCATTTTCCTCCTATTTTTGCCCTCCTTCTGAACAACCATCACATGGTTCGGAGTCTTCCTGATACTTTCCTCAGTAGCTTTCAGCATCCCATGCAACTCAGCTAGAGTCTTCTCTAGTCCAACCATGTTATATTACATGATGAACGGCTCAAAGCTCAGTGGGAGCGACTGGAGAATAACATCAATAGCGAGGTATGGATCCAGTGGAGTGCCTAGTCTCTCTCTAGAGTCTCTACGCAACCAATCATCTTGATCACGTGAGGGATCACTAGGCTCCCTTCAGCCAGCCTACTACCAAACAAGCATTTAGACACATTGTATCTTTCTGCCCTGCTTGGTCCTGAAACATACCCTTAAGCCCTACGATCATATCGTAAGCATCACGTTACTCATACTATTTTTGAAACTGAGAGGACAAGTAGGCAAGCATCAGGCAGCTGACATCCACAGAATCACTAGCCTGCTTCTCATAAGCATGCTTATCTACTACAGAAGCATCTTCTCTTGGTTCATCAGGGTGAGGTTCCTCTAGAACATAATCCTTTTTCTTTTGCTTGAGAACAATTCTCAAGTTTTTGTACCAGTCCATAAAATTTGTTCTAGACAATAGTAGGTGGTGCCATGATCTACAAAAGATTAAATGCAAGGTTCAACACTATGGAATGTTAATCTTTTATCCAATAAAAGATGTCCCACTATCTAAACCAGTCACTTTCCCTCTCATGACTAATAGTGGCGAAAGATCCATGGTCACGCTATCTCCAAGTGAGCTTTGGCATCACTCCTAGAAGCTAGTTGACATAGGTAAGAAACTCCTTGCTAATCATATCGTATGTGACTCTTTCGTTGGAGAAGCATCAATGCTCGACCCCAATCCTATGCTCCAAGGCCCAAAACTGTTTTTGATAGCCTCGTCAGTGAACCAACACTATGCGTGCAAAAGTCTGACTTCTGCCCAACTAGTCGAGATAAAGATAGCACCCTGCTTTGGCAGACCCACTATCGTGAGCACAAACCTTGGAGGGTGCATCTATTGGGAAGAGCATCAACCACTTAATTTTCTGAGAGAAAACTATTATAGCATCGTAACATCCCTAGCGCACACGAAACATGCAAGAATAGAATAATAGGAACATAAGAAAGCATCATAGGCAATCATATTAACTGTGACATAGAAGGCCTTCTTCACATGGCGATCTCCATCTCCATGGCTCCCATCATCAAGTACATGCTCCTGGCCTCCATGAAGAGTACTAGTCCATCTCACATAGGCTATACTAATTACATGGGCCGAAGCACCGTGAAAACGACATGCAAGCCGTAATGAATTTACATCAGCCTTGGGCTATAAATAATCATGACACGCAGGCCATATTTAATTTACATTCATTGCATGCATCTCATACATCACATTTTAACCAAGGCCATGCTAGTCACGACATTCTCTACAAAATAAAGTTAGGTGAGCAATCTACAAATGACTGGATTCTGGATCTGGAAAACCCGGGTCAGCAAGCTCGGTTTTTCAAAATCGTGCGGGTAGGAACTTCCGATTTGGCATCGGAAGATCCGTTCTATCAGAACTTTCGATCAATATCAGAATGCCGCATCACAACAATTGCCTTCTGTATTGAATCATTATTCGATATCGGAACATCCGATCAGTATCAGAACTTCTGATCTGCCGTGGACAGAAACAAATCTAATCTGTTTTTCCACCATGTATCTCTATATATGAGGGATCCAGATCGAACACTACACACGTAGGCTCTGATACCACTATTGGGGAATAGGGGAGCTACGCAAGCCGGCAAATTCAAAATTTCCGCCCTATGGCCCTAGGCTCATGCGCGTGTGATATCATAGATCGGTACCTTCTACAATTGACGTGCTAGGTGTAGCGAAAGAAGAGGTTGATGAAGCGCGTCAAGCCTATCCTCGCTTTTTTCTGGCCGTTCCTCGCCGATCCAATCGATGGAGAAGTCGCTTACAGAGCATCGCCTCCACGAAGACCACACATACAGGGATGAAGTTCCTCCCACGGCAGCGTGCTAGCACCGCACATGAGAGATGAACAATCCTCGACCTCAACATTTGAGATCAAGAAAGAGAGGAGAGGACTCTTGGGTGGCTAGTCTAATCTAGGCTTATTTCTTGTTCCAAGACCTCCAACTCCTCTCCTTATATAGGGCTGAAAGCCCCCTGGATCGTGCACATCTTGGAACCCACAAATTAGTTACAACTAATTCATATTCGTAACAGATCCAATCTGGTACCCCACATTAGAACTTCTGATCTTGGATCGAAACTTCTGACAAGGTATTTTTCTGGTCTCAAATTCAGCACGACACACAACAAATCCAATCTATTTTCGCTCACCTCGAAACTTCCGATACCATATCAGAACTTCCGATCAGTACAAAAATTCCCTTCCAATCCTAGATCATAACTTCTGACAAGGTATTTTTCTGGTCTCCAAATTCAGCACGACACACAACAGATCCAATCTATTTTCTCCCACCTCGGAACTTCCGATACCATATCGGAACTTCTAATTAGTACAAAAATCCCCGATTCCGAATCGGAACTTCTAGCTCGTTGGAACTTCCGATACCATATCGAAACACTACTACAAACCGTCACTGTAGTGGTGTTGGGAAAAACCACTGTAGTGGCGGGCCATTAGATGCCCACCACTACAGTAGCTGGTGCTGACGGCAGCACCAGTGCCCGCCACTACTATTGGTAAAGTAGTGGCGGTCGGTGCTAACGTCATCCCGGAACGCCACTATTTTACCAATACAGTGGCGGGCGCTGGTGCTGCCCGCCGCTGCTAAGCTATCCACCACTAAAGTATTGATGACATCACTTATGACCGCCACTACTATTCTAGCTATAAATGCGCAGCTTCTTCCTCCCCGAGCTCTACCGAAGTTCGCATTTAATTTTTTCCGTACAATGGCGACAAAATCTAGATAAAGAGGGGGAGGCTTTGTTTTCATTTCTTTGAAGGATTTCATTCTAGGAGGTAAATCCATGCCAAATCTCACATTTATTTTGTATTTAATCATATATACAATGAGTTATTAGCGTTTACTAATATAGGGTTTGTGAATAGAAATTTTCAAATAATCTTCCATTTATAGTGTTTCCTTCTCTCAAATGAACAAATATAACCCTCCTCACAATTATTCATCACTTGTTATTGATTTACGTCATTTTCATCTCTTTTTTAATTTGATTTATGATTATAGATCTAGAGTTATGTTGTTTGGAGAGAGAGAAACCAATATAGTTAATTTATTTAATAATTTTTTCTGCTTAATAGATAGTTTGAATTAAAGCATTTTTAATTAATCTTGTTATGAGCGATAATAAATCAATATATTTTCAATTTGTAAATTACTAAAATTAAGAATAATGAATTTATTAATATTTTTTCAAATAATATATGTTTTCACTACAAGAAAACAGAAAGTTTTCGTCGGCTATTTATCTTCCATCGGCATTTCGAGAAGCCGAAAGTTAAATAACTTCCGTCGGCCTAGAGGAGCTGACAAAAGTTAAGTTAGCGTCAGGAAAAAATCCCCTAACTTCCGTCGGCCAGCATTAAAGCCGACGGAAGTTAACGGCTTTAATGCTGGCCGACGGAAGTTAGGGGATTTTATTCCCCAACTGTGTGCATGTACAGGGAGCCTAACTCCCTGTACGCACACTCCCACACAGTTCCCCGCCGCCGCCTCCTGCGCCCGCCGCCTCCTGCGCCCGCCGC
Source organism: Zizania palustris (assembly GCA_019279435.1). NCBI lineage: Eukaryota > Viridiplantae > Streptophyta > Magnoliopsida > Poales > Poaceae > Zizania > Zizania palustris. Next base: position 16,451 of record JAAALK010002133.1, on the reverse strand, counting down.
CTCCCGCCGCCAACCGCCACCTCCGGCAGCCTCCAGCAGCCGCCGGCCAATGCCTCCGGTCACCGCCTCCGGCCGCCACCTCCCGCCACCACCGGTTGCCCGGTCCCGTGTGCCCACCGCACGCGCCGCACCGCGCCTCCCCGCCGCCGACCACCGCCATCCCCGTCTGCCGGTTCCACGTGCCTACCGCCCGCCGCCGCCTCCCACACCGACCGCCCGTGGCCGCCGCCCGCCGCACCTCCCACGCCGACCGCCCACGCCGCCGCCCTGCCCGGTCCCACGCGCCGCCGCCCACCGGCCTCCCACCGCCGCAAGCCACCCCGATAGCCACCCGCCGCCGCCCACCGCCCTCGGGCCGCCGCCCATCGTCGTCGACCGTCTCCGCCCGTCGTCGTCGCCCGTCGTCGTCGCCCATCGCTGCCCGTCGTCATCGCCCGTCGCCGCCCGTCGATAAAGTAAGTATGCCACTTGTTCTGTTGTGTGTTCACCTCTATATATTTTTTGTGTTGTGAGTTGTGTATGTGTGTATGTGAGTTGTGTATGTATGTGACTGTATGTATGCCACATTTGCTGGTGAAGTGATGGGGGCGTAGATAGGGCGACTCCCTGCTGCGGTCAACACGGCGCACGGCGGCGGAACACGGCGTGGTGCCGAGGTGCACGCGATGAGGGCGCCTGGGAGGGAGGGGGGAATTCGGCTTCGTGGCTAGGCTTCGTCGCCATGGCTGTTATCACGTTGGGTGGTCGTAAAAACTGCACACCCATAGTCCTAGGATCAAATTGTTCGACTCTTTGCCCTTTACGTTTTTTGTAGCACGGTCACAACCCAAATTGCGATGAGCCAGTGCATGCACCTCCTTCCTTCTGTGTTCCCATTGCTTCATTAGTACGTCAAATCATTCATTAGGTATTGTTGAATGGGAGTAGCAATTGCTGTTATTGTGTTATTGACTCGAGAGCGGTAAGAGCTCAGAAGTCAGCTCAGTCATCGCAGAGCTCCATTGGAGTTGGCTCCAGCCGTCGTCACTCAGAAGAAACCCCAAAGGTGGTTCGGATGAGGGAGGAAATGAGGCGGTGCGACGAGTACTATACCGTCTGCTTAGCACAACAGCAGTCGATGATCCAAGTAAGTTTAGTTTACAGTGTCGTAGTTAAAAAGTACTCAGAAATAGGTTTAGAACTAACTGATTACATTACAACATGTGTAGCAACTAGCCCAGCAGCATGGTGGATTTGACATGTCCATGTTCCAACCACTACCTCCCCCGCCACCACCACTATCTCCTACATCACCTGAGGTACCTCCTGACATATCGTTACTTCAGATACTTAAGTTAGCATTTAGAAGGGTAGTTGAGTTCGTTCTCTAATTTTGTCTATTTCGTTAGAGTTTCCGTACGCCTGGTCAGGATGGAGCCTCCGGGGCAAATGTGGATGAAGCGGGAGACAGCGGCGGCACCCATGACCCAAATGTGGGCGATCAGTGAGTATGGATGTGTATTGTGAAGTTTGATTGAATCTGGATGTGATATGCGCTTTGATTGAATCTCGATGTGTTATGTGACTTTGTATGTGAATTTGGATGGTATATGTGAATGCGGATGTGTACTATGACTTTGGATGTGAATTCAGTTGTGTTATGTGATTTTGGATGTGATGTGTGAAGTTTGGATGTGAGATGTGATTTTGGATGTTATAGGTGAAGTTTGAATGTGATTTTGGATGTGAGATGTGAATTTGGATGTGTATTGTGAATGTGATATAAATTGTGTTTGGATGTGAGTGTGAATAGGGGAACCAGGAAAAAAAATACCAGCTAACTTCCGTCGGCTTTGACCATAGCCGACGGAAGTTAGCTGCTTTCGGCCACGTGGGCAGAAAGGCTAACTTCCGTCGGCTATGGCCAAAGCCGATGGAAGTTAGGCGCAGCTAACTTCCATCGGCTAGCCTGGCCGGCGGAAGTTAGCGCCCCTCTGCTAATGTGGCAGAGTTCGGCGCTAACTTTCATCGGCCACGTGAAGCCGATGGAAGTTAGCTAACTTCCGTCGGCGGATGGAAGTTAGCTAACTTCCGTCTGCTCGCTTCCGTCGGCATTGGCTGACGGAAGTTAGCTTCTTCCATCGGGAAAGGGCTAACTTCCGTCGGCTTTGGCCGACGGAAGTTCCCTGGATTGTTGTAGTGTTTAGATGGAGCACAGGTCCTGGATGTACTCGTCCAACGACGGAGATGTGGTGGCATATTTTAATAGAGTAACTGAATTTACTGAAGCTGTCGCACAATACGCTTCCCGTCAGAGTGAAGAGGCAATATATTGTCCTTGTAAAGTTTGTAAAAATGAAGCGATGTATCCGTGTTCAGATCATGAAACCATACGATTTCACTTGTTGAAAAATGATTTCGTGAAGAACTATTATATATGGACGAAACACGGTGAGATGGGCCAAAATCCTCCTGAAGATTCTGATGTGCCGCAAGATGCTCATCAACATAGAAGAGGTTGTGATCATACATCCGACATAACACATGATGATGTTGATCAACATGATGATGATGACGCCTTTGATGTGGAGGAACTGATGCGAAATGTTGCGCCTTTGAAGCACTTGACAAAGCATCAAAAAACCTTCTTTATGAGGAACGCCACGAATGCGATAAGCAGTATACTGTGTTGTACACAATTCTTGAGCTTATGAAACTGAAGGCCAGCAATGGATGGTCTGACACTAGTTTTTCAGATCTTTTACAACTCCTAAAAATGGTTTTGCCGAAACCCAATGGTCTACCATCTAATACGTACCAAGCAAAGAAGATGATTTGTCCATTGACTTTGGGCATTCAGAAGATTCATGCATGCCCGAACCACTGTATCCTATATCAAAAAGAGTATGGATTGTTAGAGAGATATCCGCAGTGCAACGCAAGTCGATACAAACGTCCAAATGACTGTGTGGAGGACTACAATGACACCAGAAGAAGAATAATAAGAGGTTGCAGAAGAGGAATAAAAATGTTATTGAAGACCATCCTGGAAAAAAGACGGAGAGGAAAGTTCTAGCCTTAGTAATGTGGTACCTACCGGTGATTGATCGCTTGAAACGTATGTTCTCTAATCCCAGAGATGCTAAACTATTAATCTGGCATTTCACTGGGTGAAAGAAGGATGGAAAACTTCGGAACCCTGCAGATGCTAGGCAGTGGAAATCATTTGACCTGGCTCATCCAGATTTCTCAGACGATCCTAGAAATATCAGGATGGGACTTAGCACGGATGGAATGAATCCCTTCGGTGAGATGAGGAACCCACATAGTACGTGGCCGGTCTTTCTATGCTTCTTCAACATTCCATCATGGTTGTGCCATAAAAAATACCTTATGCTCACTACTCTAATTTCTGGTCCAAAACAACCTGGCAATGACATTGATATCTTTCTAGAACCTTTGATGGAGGATATGAAACGTCTATGGGAATATGGTGTCTGTGTGTGGGATGAGCACAAGAAATAGCACTTCAATCTAAGAGCCACGATCTTTTGCACCATAGCTGACAACCCAGGACGCATGTCCCTAATAGGACAGGTTCAAGGAAAGATAGCATGTGTAGTGTGTGTAGACCAGACAGAATCTATGCATCTTCCATCATTCGTTAAGACGATATATATGCGACACCACATATTTTACCAAAAAACCACAAATATCGAAGAAATAGGAACCATTTCGACGGTACAATTGAGCTTGGACAGCCTCCACGACATCGAGATGGCAAATTTCTATTCGAAATGGTAAATAATATCAAAGTTGTTTTCGGAAAGAAGAGGAAGAAATCTGAAAAATTTTCAAAGGACGCTCCATTTAAAAAGCAATCAATCTTCTTTAGATATTTGCCCTATTGGAAGGAGATGGAGATTGGTCATGCTATCGATACAATGCACGTTGAGAAGAATGTCTTCAAAAGCACCATCGGTATTTTGTTAGACATACCAGGAAAATCAAAAGATGGACTCAAAGTACGAAGGGACCTTTAAACTATCGGAATTAGACCCGAGCTTCACCCATAGGAAAGGGCCAATGGAAAATTTTTCCTTCTGGCTGCTAGCTATAACCTCACAATTGACGAGAAAAGATCAATCTGCAGGTGTCTACATTGAATTAGAGTTCCAACAGGATTCTCAACGAATATAAATAATATTGTCTCCGTAGCAGATTTGAGGATGAGCGGCTACAACACTCATATTGTCATGTAATGCTTGGGCTATTCCTCGTCATCGCAGTAAGAGGAATCAAACATTCATTTCTAAAGATGGTGATAACACGCATGTGTAACTTCTTCAATGTCATATCAAAGAAGGTGATTGACACTGAAGAGTTAAATGAATTACGTAAACAAATGAGGGAGACTATGTGTCAGCTTGAGATGTGCTTTCCTCCTTCATATTTTGATATTATGGAGCACTATATGATACATATAGCAGACCAAATCTTTCTTCTCGGTCCAATGTACCTGCACAATATGTATGCATACGAGCGTCTAATGGTTATCTTCAAGGGTTACGTACGAAATCATGCTTATCCAGAGGGTTCCATGATAGAGGGCTACACGACTGAGGAAGTCATTGAGTGCTACGCAGATTACATAAGAGATGGAAGACCAATAGGAGTTTCCGTGTCCCGACACCATGGAAGACTCACCGGTTAAAGGAACTAAAGGCAGGAAAATCATACGAGACAAAAGCTACCAAACAATAAGAGAATCACATTACAGTGTAATGCATCAGTTGGCGATTATGAGACCATATGTTGAACAACACCTGCAAGAGCTTCGTGAAAAGAATGAAGATCGCGATGAACAATGGATTATGAAAGAACACAAAATTCATTTCACATCATGGCTGAGGGATCTGAACCTTTCGATTGGAAAAACCGACGAAGAGCTGATGATAAATAAATTGTCTTACGGTCCATTGAGCATGGTTAAAACATGGCAAGCCGTATGACATCAATTGTTTCACATTCTATACCAAAGCAAAGGATCAAAAGAGTCAGCGCCAAAATAGTGGTGTCAGAGCGGAAGCAACCTATCGACCCAATGGTAATGTACTCTATTTGAGGTGGAAAGAGCCATGTATGGTGAGACGATGCTTCTCAATGTTTTGTGTTTGGTACTGTTATAGTAAATTGTGTATTCAATGTTTGGGGGTATTCTCTGTTCAATTAAATAATTGACTCAAGGGAGGTGAGAGCTCAGAAGTTAACTCAGTCGTCATAAAGTCCTTAGGGGTTAGCTCTAACCGTCGCTACTCACAAGAAAAACCCGCAAATGCTTCAGCTGAAGGAGGCAATGAGGCAGCGAAACGAGTATTATGCTACTTTCCTAGCACAGCAGTAGGCGATGTTTCAAATAAGTTTAGTGATTTTGTTGGACCAGAAACGGCGACCAGAGGGGGGTGAATGGGAGCTTTTAAAATTTCAGGCTAAACAACCTTCGGTTTTAATCCTGTCTTATGCGGAACAGGCTTCGAATGCTACCTTCGAAGGTCTGGTTCGGAGGTACTTCGACAGCTCCGAACACAGGCTTCGCAGGAGCAAAAGTTCGAAGCCAAGAACACTTCGCTCCACTAACAACCCTCGAAATCTACTCCGCTAAGTTAGTGCAGGCTCCGCACACAGGGTGCTTCGAGCAGGCTTCGCACTTCACCCTTCGCAAGAGTGGACAGCCCTCTGAGGACTTCGACCAAGTACTTGGCAGCAGCAACTAGTGCTGTGCTTCGTACACGAAGGTCTACACTCACACAAACGGACTTCGCTAAGGGCTTCGACACAAGAAGCAAACGGGCTTCGAACAGGGCTTCGCTAGTAAGCTGTGAGGTCTAGCCTAAAGTTACACAGAGCGACAGCACACTGAAAAACACACTTCGCACAAAGACAACCTTCGCCTAGACAGGCTTCGGTGCACTTATCTAGCGAGGTATGTAACGCGAGCTCAAGCAAAAAGCACAAAGAAGCAGGGCTTCGCCGCTTGAACAAGGAACACAAATATATTGAACTCTGGATGAATACAGCGAGGTATGTGGCTACAGGAGCCTCAACAGTAAATGCTCCAAAGTGTTAAATGTTACCTACCGAGCCCCTATATTTATAGCCACAGTTCACCCAAAGGAAGTGACTACTTTACCCCTAGGGTTTACAAAGGATTTGTCTCTACAGAACTAAGGGGTACAAAAGGTAGTCCACCTTTATTCTGGAGGCTCTCTGTCAGCTTTGCAGAGGGACAGCGTCAGCTTTTTGCAGAGCAGACAGTGTCAGCCTTTGCAGTCTTTGACCTCTGCAGCCTCCCTTCGCACGCGAGGGTGCGGTAGCTTCGGCGAGAGCCTTGAGCCTGGTGGCCTCGCTTCGCCGAAGATGGCCTTCGATACAGTGCGGTTTTGAGCCGAAGCCGTCAAAGCCCTTGGGCCTTCGCACCAACACCTTCGGAGTGGACCACCACGGCTTCGCAGCTTCACCCAGCTCGAACTCCGTCAGTCCGTGTACCGAAGCCATGCAGGCCGAAGCACCTCAAGTCAGCCTTGCTCCGGAGCTAGCCTCGCTCCGAAGCCTTCCTCACTCCGAAGCCCCACCTTCGGAGTACCACCATTCGAAGTCCCTCCTTCGTCCAAAGCCTCCGCATGAAGCATTCCAATAGCCCTTCATCGCAGTGTCTCTCCCCGAGCACACTCCTCGACGAGCCTCACCCGAACCATGCCTTCGATGCGCCTCGACTTCTGAGACCTTCGTCGGGTACCTTCGAATGTCTCCCTCCGGAGCACACTTCGAACACCTTGCCTCCGCAGAGGACTTGTTCCACCAACTCTGAAGTCACTCCATCGGAGTACCTTCGAAGTGCCTCACCTCCGAGGACTTTGTCTCGGAGCACCTTCAGCCGGAGCCACGCTCCGCACTCTCTGCCTTCACCTGGCACGCCTCGACCCGAGGACCGACCCGGACCACCTTCGCAGCCACCGTGACGGAGCTCCCCGCTCCCCTGGCATCAAGCCTCCCGCTTGACCCAGGTTCACCTGCTACGTTCGTCCGTCGCCTCCGAAGTCCCTGCGCACCACAGACAAACAGACAAGTGTATCCAGTACTCCGGAGACCTCTCCGGGTTATAACCTCCGGTACACACTCCGGTGTACCGCCCAAAGTACCGAAGCCTTCGGTACGAACCCAGTCATCGTGTACTGTCGGACCCCTCCGACACGCACACTCCGCTGCAATAGCTGCAGCAACCAGCCACCGACACACTTCGGTGAAATCACCTCCGAATCACCTTCGGAGGTACAACCTCCAAAACCCCTCCGGAGGTACAACCTCCTCCGAACACCTTCGGAGGCACAACCTCTGAACACCCTTCGGAGGTACCCTTCGAACAAAGGGTAAAAATCCTGTCAATCACTCATCACAAACACTGAAACCAACCCTTGGTTTCTCAGATTTCATTACAACATGTATAGCAATTTGCCATGAGGCATGGATTTGACATGTCATAGTTCCAACCGATACCTCCTCCACCACCACAATTTCCATTTGTACTCCTCTAGCAGGTGTGGTACCTCCAAGCATATAACTTTGTTATGATGTCTATTTTACATTAATGAAAATTTGGAAGGTTATTTGAGTTGGCTTGATAGTTGATAATGTTTCCCTAAATTTATATATTTCATCAGATTCCTTGTACTCCTTGTCAGGATGGACCCTCAGCTTCAAATGTTAATGATCCGAGAGGTACCAGTGCCCACAATTAAAACCAAGTGAGGGTATTGGGTGAGTATGTGGGATCAGATTGGGCGACTAGAGGAGCGGTGAATAGGTGCCTCATCAAATTATCGTGAATAAGATGGCCTGTTCATAACACGCAATGCTCCTCTAAAATTTCAGAACCTAAAATCACTACTACAAACTGCCACCGTAGTGGCAGCCTATTAGAGGTGGCCGCCACTACAGTGGTTCCAGGCGCTGCCGCGCCAGTGACCGCCACTAGTATAGGCACTAGTAGTGGCGGTTGCTGATGACATTAGCACCGACCGCCACTACTATAGTCACTAGTAGTGGCAGACAGAAAACTGCCCGCCACTGCTACACTGTCTGCCACTAATGATTTGATGACATCACTTGCGACCGCCACTACTATTCTGACTATAAATACACAACTTCTTTCTTACCCGAGCCCGAGGCTACCGGAGTTCGCATTTTGGTCCGTACAATGGCGACAAAAATCTAGAAAAAGTGGGGGGAGGCTTTGTTTTCGATTCTTTGAAGGATTTCTTTCTAGGAGGTAAATCCATACCGAATATCACATTTATTTTCTATTTAATCATGTATATAATGAGTTATTAGCATTTTACTTATTTAGGATTTGTCAATAGAAATTTTCAAATATTCTTCCATTTCTAGTGTTTCTTTCTCCCAAATGAAGAAATATGACCCTCCTCACAATTATACATCACTTGTATACATTTTTATGTCGTTTTAATCTCTTTTTTAATTTGATTTATGATTATAGATCTAGATTTATGTTGTTTGGAGAGAGAAACCAATGTAGTTAATTTATTTAATAATTTTTTTTCTACTTAATACATAGTTTGAATTAAAGCATTTTAATTAATGTTGTTATTAGAGATAAATCGATATATTTTCAATTTGTAAATTACTAAAATTATCAATAATGAATTATTAATATTTTTTAAAATAATATGTTTTTGATGGAGCACAGGTCCTGGATGTACTCGTCAACAATGGAGATGTGGTGGCATATTTTAACAGAGTAACTGAATTTACTGGAGCTATCGCACAATATGCTTCCCGTCAAAGTGAAAGCGGCAATATATTGTCCTTGTAAAGTTTTGTAAGAACGAAGAAATGTATTCGTGTTCAGATCATGAAACCATATGATTTCACTTGTTGAAAAATGGTTTCGTGAAGAAGTACTATATATGGACGAAACACGGTGAGATGGGTGAAAACCCTCCTGATGATTCTGATGTGCTGCTTGATGCTCATCAACATAGAAGAGGTTGTGATCATACATCGGACATAACACATGATGTTGATCAACATGATGATGATGACGCCTCTGATGTGGACAAACTAATGCAAAATGTTGCGGCTGAGGTGCTGTTGCAGAGAACTACAACGAAAGGCTATGATAACTTTGAAGCACTTAACAAAGCATTGAAAAACCTTCTTTATGTACCAAGCAAAGAAGATTTGTCCATTGACTTTGGGCATTCAGAAGATACATGCATGCCCCAAACACCATATCCTATATCGAAAAGAGTATGAATTGTTAGAGAGTTGTCCACAGTGCAACACAAGTCGATACAAACATGCAAATGACTGTGTGGAGGACTACAATGACTACCAGAAGAAAAATAAGAGGTTGCAGAAGAAGAAGAAGAATGTTATTGCAGACTAGCACAATATAAGATGGAAGGAAAGTTCCGACCTTAGTAATGTGGTACCTACCGGTGATTGATCGCTTGAAACGTATGTTCTCTAATCCTAGAGATGTTGAACTATTAATTTGGCATTTCGCTGGGCGAAAGAAGAACAGAAAACTTTGGCGCCCTGCAGATGCCTGGCCCATCAAGATTTCTCGGAGGATCCTAGAAATATCAGGATGGGACTTAGTACAGATGGAATGAATCCCTTCGGTGAGATGAGGAAACCACACAGTATGTGGCCGGTCTTTCTATGCTTGTTCAACATTCCATCATGGTTGTGCCATAAAAGAAACACCTTATCCTCACTACTCTAATTTCCGGTCCAAAACAACCTGGCAATTACATTGATATCTTTTTAGAACCTTTGATGGAGGATATGAAACGTCTATGAGAACATGGTGTTCGCGTGTGGGATGAGCACTAGAAAGAGCACTTCAATCTAAGAGACATGATCTTTTGCATCATAGATGACAACCCAGGACATATGTCCCTAACAGGACATGTTAAAGGAAAGACAACATGTGTAGTGTGTGTGGACCAGACAGAATCTGTGCATCTTCCATCATTCGTTAAGACGATATATATGCGACACCGCAGATTTTACCAAGAAACCACAAATATCAATGAAATAGGTACCATATCGACGATACAATCGAGCTTGGACAGCCGCCACGACATCGAGACAACAAATTTCTATTCGAAATGGTGAAGAATATCAAAGTTGTTTTCGGAAGGAAGAGGAAGAAATCTGAAAAAAATTCAAAGGACACTCCATTTATAAAGCAATCAATCTTCTTTAGGTATTTGCCCTATAGGAAGGAATTGAGATTGGTCATTCTATCGATACAATGCACGTTGTGAACAATGTCTTCGAAAGCACTATCGGTATTTTGTTAGACATATCGGGCAAGTCAAAAGATGGACTCAAAGTACAAAGGGACCTTCAAACTCTCGAAATTAGACCCGAGCTTCACCCACAGGAAAGGGACAATGGAAAATTTTTCCTTCCGGCTGCTACCTATAACTTCACAATTAACGAGTAAAGATCAATTTGCAGGTGTCTACATGTAATCAGAGTTCCAATAGGATTCTAAAAAAACATAAAGAATATTGTCTCCCTAGCAGATTTGAGGATGAGCGGCTACAACACTCATGACTATCATGTTATGCTTGGGATATTCCTCACCATCGCAGTAAGAGGAATCAAACATTCATTTCTAAAGATGGTGATAACACACATGTGTCACTTTTTTAACGTCATATCAAAGAAGGTGATCGACACTGAAGAGTTAATTGAATTACGTAAACAAATGAGGGAGACTATGTGTCAGCATGAGATGTGCTTTCCTCCTTCATATTTTGATATTATGGAGCACTAAATGATACGTATAGCAGACCAAATCTTTGTTCTCGGTCCAACGTACCTGCACAATATGTATGTGTACGAGAATCTAATGGTTATCTTCAAGGGTTACGTACGAAATCGTGCTTATCCAGAGGGCTCCATGATAAGGGCTACACGCTGAGGAAGTCATTAAGTGCTACACAGATTACATAAGAGATGGAAAACCAATAGGAGTTCCCGTGTCCTGGCACCATGGAAGACTCACCGGTAAAGGAACTAAAGGCAAGAAAATCATACGAGACAATAGCTACCAAACAGTAAGAGAATCACATCACAGTGTAATGCATCAGTTGGTGATTATGAGACCATATGTGAACTAACACCTACGCCTGCTTTGTGAAAAGAATGAAGATCACGATGAATAATGGATTATTAAAGAGCACAAATTCATTTCACATCATGGCTGAGGGATCTAAACCTTTTCGATTGGAGAAACCGACGAAAAGATGATGATAAATAAACTGTCTTACGGTCCATTGAGCATGGTTAAAACATGGCAAGCATATGACATCAATGGTTTCATATTCTATACCAAAGCAAAGGATCAAAAGAGTCAGCGCCAAATAGTGGTGTCAGAGCAGATGTAGAAGACATCACTGGACAAAAGAATGCTTACTATGAATACAACGAAGAAATATGGGAACTTAACTATGGGAACTCTATAGAAATCCCTGTATTTAAGTGCCATTGGGTCAGATATCCAGAAGGTGTGGAGGTGGATGATTACGGGTTTACGATAGTTGACCTTAATAAAGTGGCTTATAGATGACCCTTGGATACTCGCTCAATCCGTGGCACAAGTATTTACATACTTGATCCTAAAGATGAGAAAAAATACATCGTGCTCTAGGAAAACAAAGAATTGTTGGAGTTGATGGAGTCGAAGATGAAGAAGAATACAATCAGTTTGATGAGGTGCTGTTTTTCGTTGACATATCAAGGATCAATGTGGTTGAAGCAAAACTGTCATTTGGCAGTGTGATTTCTTATCTACGCACCAATGGCGATGGAAAAATTAGTGCAAGGCTAGATCATTTATGTTTAGCGTGCGTATTTGTAAAATCAATTATGTCATTTATTGTTAAAACATGTTCAAGATCAAATGAGGATTTAATTAAACATCAATATAAAAGTTTCTAAAATTTTTATTGTTTGGGGCCAACAACAAGGTTCAAATCTCAAACCGTCTGCCGGCAGCGAGGTTCGAACCTCCAACCGCATGGCCCCAAGTGAGCCCCCCGCACCACTGCGCTACCCAAGTGTTTCTCGACATTGTAAGAAGTGTATTATATGATAGATATATAATCCCTACCTCTATTAGTAGTGGCGGGTTGGTGACATCATCGTCCACCACTACTAAGAGAAAATAGCAGTAATGGGCAGGATGACGTCAGCATGCTCGCCACTGCTAATACACCTATATATACTTTCCACTCCCGTCGTCCAAAAATCTAGTTTCATTTTCTAAACCCTAAACTCCCATGTTGCCCCCCTCCTCCCATCGCCGCCATCCCAGAGCACGTCGCCGCTGCCCTCCGCCCATCGCCGCCAGTCAATAAATGATTATTAACCTATCTTTGGTCTTATTTTATTCGAGATTAGGGTTAAAATGATTTCTAATTGTTATATTAATTTATGCATGGTAATATAATTTAGTATAATATTACTAGTAGAATGCACTATAACAATAATGTTTTTTAATGTACTATAAAAAGTTCTAAGAAAGAAATTTCCACTATAACAATAATGTTTTTTTAATGTACTATAATATTACTAGCTTAGGGTTTTAATGTTATATCAATGTGACAAAAAAATTGCAGATGCATATATGTTGCCCACAAATTTCCCACTAGCCATTCCCGACCCCCAACCTCGACGACAGCGCCCTCCTCACCGGTTCACGATGTGTAAGCTGGTTTCCCCAGCCTGGACTTGTGTTTGTTTACTTCTTTTCAAATAAATGTGATGTGTCAAGCGAGCCCCCGCACCACCGCGCTACAAAGTCTCGATTATATCGTAACAACATGACAAGTCTTGTCTTTTTAGACTTTATTTGATTTTTGAGGATTAAAAAACTATAAAGATACATGTCTTATAGTTCAAATTTAACTTATTTGACTTCGATCATCAAACACACTTAGTGAAATAAAAAACAGGTAAAGTGAGAAAGAAAAATACCAATTTTTTTAATATATGTCTAACGTAAACCAAGGCAGAAAATGCCATTTTTAAAAATTTATAAGTTATGATGTATTTTATTGTTAAAAAATTCAAGTCAAATGAAGATTTAAACATAAATAAAAAACATGCTGAGAATTAGAACAGAAATGAAAAAAATGTTTGGGGCCAACAGCAAGGTTCAAACCTCAAACCGCCTGTCCGGCAGCGAGATTCAAACCTCAAACCGCCATGACACCAAAGCAACCCCCACACAGCACTGCGCTACCAAGTGTTTATCGACATTGTAGGAAGTGTATTATATATTAGATAATCCCTACTACCCATATTAGTAGTTGCGAGAACGCATATCAGTGGTGGGCATGCTGCGTCATCGGCCCGCCACCACTAAGTCGAGTGACGTGAACTGAGGCAAAAAATAACAACTTTTTAAATTTGATAGATATGATGTATTTTTATGTTAAAAAATTCAAGTTCAAACGAGGATTTAAACATCAATAAAAAAGTGTTTGAAAATTTAAAAAAGTATAAAATAGAAAAAATGTAGTTTTGGCGCCAGCAGCAAGGTTCGAACCCTCAAACCGCCTGCCGGCAGCAAGGTTCGAAACCTCGAACCGCATGGCACCAAAGCAACCCCCCGCACCATTGCGTTACAAAGTCTTTTCTCGGCAATGTGTGCAGTGTATGCTAGATAATCCCTACCTCTACCTGGACTTTTTGCATTTAAATACCATTTCTGTTAATGAAAAATACCAATTTTTGCAATTAGAATATTGGTGTTGTATTTTTATTGTACAAAAAGTTTCAAGTTCAAAGGAAGAATCAACTATAGGTTTTGCTTTCAAACCTGAGTCATTCATCTCTAAACCCTAATTCATCCTGAGAGAATCTTAGGTTTCTTAACGCCCTACATGATTATTTCTCGAAACAATTTTTATTTTTTATGACAACATATATGGATCGATCATGTCATAACAACATGACAAGTCTCATCTTTTTAGACTTTATTTTATTTTTTGAGGATTAAAAAACTATAAAAATACAAGTTGTCGATCGAGTGTTGTGGAAACCTACATTTTTATGATGGTTTTAAATTTATTGGATAATAACTATTATAGAGTCAAACATGAATATGGTTTTTCTATAAATTTTGGTGAATTATTTCATGTCTTGTAGTTCAAACAGAACTTATTTTGACTTTGATCATAAAAACAGACTTAATGAAATAAAAATAGTAAACTGAGGAAGAAAAATACCATTTTTTGCAATTAGAATATTGGTGTTGTATTTTTATTGTACAAAAAGTTTCAATTTCAAAGGAAGAATCAACTATAGATTTTGGTTTCAAACTTCAGTCATTTCATCTCTAAACCCTAATGCACCCCGGAGAATCTCAGTTTCTTACTGAAATAAAAAAGTAAAATGAGGCAGAAAAATACCAATTTTTAAATTTGATAAGTTATGATGTATTTTTATTGTTAAAAAAATCAAGTTCAAACTAGAATTAAAAATCAATAAAAAAGTCATGAAAATTAGAACATAAATGAAAAAAAAAATGTTTGGATGCTAGCAGCAAGGTTCAAACCTCAAAACCGCCTGCCGGCAGCAAGGTTCGAACCTCGAACCGCATGGCAACGAAGCAACCCCCCCCGCACCACTGCACTACAAAGTCTTTCTCGAAATGTAAACACAACGTATATTAGATAAGGCCACATCTCATAGTAGGGGCGGTAGGGTGTAATTAGTGGCGGGCATGCTGACGTCACCAGCCCGCCACTGCTATTCCTTTAGTAGTGGCAGTTGAGCACCAGCGGCGGGCGGATTAGTAGTGGCGGGTTTGGTGATGTCATCGCCCGCCACTACTAGAGAAAATAGCAGTGGCGGGCAGGATGACATCAGCATGCCCGCCACTGCTAATCCTCCTATATAAATTTTTCACTCCCGTCGTCTGAAAACCCTAAGCCCTAATCGTCTCCCGCTAGTTGCTGCCACTCCCAGAGCCCGCGCCGCTGTTATCGTTGTCATCCCTGAAGCCCGTCACCGCTGTCTCAGAGCCGTTGGTGTCCCCGGACCCCTCGCCGCCACCTCAGAGCCATCGCAGTCATCCTCGAAGCCCGTCACCAGAGCCACGTCGGTGTACCCGGACCCCTCGCCGCCGCCTCGGAGCCGTCGCACACCGCCATCCCTGTCCGAGAGCCCACGCCGCCACCCTCGAAACCCGTCCCCGACGCACACCGCCATCCCCGTCCCGGAGCCCACGCCGCCACCCTCGGAACCCGTTACGCCGTCGCCCCGAACTCCACCTGTCACTGGAGCCCACGTCGCTATCCCCGGACCCCGCGCCGCCGTCTTGGAGCCGTCGCCGCCATCCCCTCCCCGAGCGCACGTCGCCGTCCCCGTTCAGGTTGCTAAACTTTGTACTAGTTTGATAGATTTACTTACTGCTTTCAGTCTCTAGATTTACCTACTGCTTTTAGTCTCTAGATTTACTTAAGTGTGATTTAAGTGTGTTGAAAGTTTGTTTGATTGTGTTGTGAGGTTTTGACCTTGAAAAGAGGATTGTCCTAACTATGTTCTTCCTGAACTTATATGTGTGTTAGTCCATCTTCAATCATATTAATATAAACTGTTTTAGTTGGTAAATTTTGCAGTTTATTCTGAATATGGTCAAAAAGCTGAAAATGATTCTGATTGCACCATTCATCCACTATGAAGTGGTACTCTATGTGATTAACACTAATTTTGGCATTGAGTTATCTCATGTATGTCATACCACATTACCACTTTTTTGGGAATTGATTTTGGTACTGTGAAGTGGCATTTATTTTGGCATTGATTTTGGGTGAAGTCTTCTATATCTAAGTTATGCCATGAGAAATATTGCATACCACATTACCACTTTTGTAGAACAACTTTTAGAGGCCTATGATGCAAATTGTAATTGAGTTATCTCATGTATGTTATCAAGCCGTGTGACACGTCCATTCCCATCAACAACTTCTTTCTCGTGTTGCTGGCAGGGAATGGATGTGCACCGGTTCCATGGCTACCATGAACATATTTGAAAAACAACACAAAATATGTTGAGGCCTCAACAACACTAGAGAGAGAACAACACAATCTCCTAACTTGAGAATTAATATAGTGGCTTCAGAAGTAATAGCTGACTACTGTAGCCAAGAAGAGTTTTCATACATTTCCCACCTTTGACACTGTAATCAGTTTACTACTGCTATTACTTCTAAGGCTAGTATACTAATCCTCAAGTTCATCCGGCTGAAGGCCAACATTAGATTCTGCAATTCCTTTTAGAGGCCTATGATGCAAATTGTTATTGAGTTATCTCATGTATGTCATCAAGCCATGGGACACATCCATTCCCATCAATAGCTTCT
>JAAALK010002136.1:0-22568 GCA_019279435.1 Zizania palustris | reverse complement strand
AGGTCTCAGAAGTAGAGGTGCATTGAAGGCATGGTCCGGGTGAGGCTCGTCGAGGAGTGTGCTCGGGGAGAGACACTGCGACGAAGTGCTCATCGAATGCTTCGTGTGGAGGCCTTGGACGAAGTAGGGACTTCGAAGGGTGGTACTCCGAAGGTGGGGCTTCGGAGTGAGGAAGGCTTCGGAGCGAGGCTAGCTCCGGAGTGAGGATGACTTGTGGTACTTCGGCCATGCATGGCTTCGGTACACGGACTGACGGAGTTCGAGCTGGGAGTAGCTGCGAAGCCGTGGTGGTCTACTCCGGAGGTGGTGGTGCGAAGGCCCAAGGGTTTTGACGGCTTCGGCTCAAAACCGTCACTGTATCGGAGGTTGACTTCGGTGAAGCGAAGGCCGTCAGGCTCAAGGCTTCTCGCCGAAGCTACCGCACCCCTCGCGTGCGAAGGGAAGCTCCAGAAGGTCAAAGACTGCAAAGGCTGACACTGTCTGCTCTGCAAAAAGCTGACGCTGTCCCCTCTGCAAAGATGACAGAGAAGCCTCCAGAATAAAGTAGACTACCTTTTGTACCCCTCTGTTTTGTAGAGACAAAACTAGTGTAAACCCTAGGGGTAAAGTAGTCAATTCACTTGGGTGAACTGTGGGCTATAAATATAGGGGCTCGGTAGGTAACATTTAACACTTTGAGCATTTACTGTTGTATTCATCCAGAGAGTTCTTTCTTAGTGTTTCTTGTTCAAGCAGCGAAGCACTGTTTCTGTGTTCATCTTTCTGCTTGAGCTTGTTGCATACCTCGCTAGTTTTAGTGCACCGAAGCCTGTCTAGGCGAAGGGTGTTTTGTGCGAAGTGTGTTTTCAGTGTGCGTTTGCTCTGTGTAACAGGAGGCTAGACGTCGCTGCTTACTAGCGAAGCCCTGACCGTAGCTCGTTTTGCTTCTTGTGTCGAAGCCCCTAGCGAAATATGTTAGCATGCGTTTAGACCTTCGTGTACGAGGTCCAGCACCAGTTGCTGCTGCCAAGTACTTGGTCGAAGTCCGCAGAGGGTCGTCCACTCTTGCGAAGGGTGAAGTGCGAAGCCTGCTCAAAGCACCCTATGTGCGGAGCCTGCACTGACTTAGCAGAGTAGATTTTCGAGGGTTGTGAGTGGAGCGAAGTCTTCTTGGCTTCGAACTTTTGCTCCTGCGAAGCCTGTGTTCGGAGCTGTCAAAACACCTCCGAACCATAACTTCGAAGGTAGTGTTTGAAGCCTGTTCCGCAGAAGACAGAATTAAAACAGAAGGCTAGTTTTTAGTCTGAAATTTTAAAAGCTCCCATTCACCCCCCTCTGGTCGCCGTTTTCGGTCCAACAATATCTAATCTAATCTGTTCTATTCTATTGTTTCATCACGTTATTCTATTCTATTGTTTCATCACGTTAGTAACTTTGTCACTCGTGGGGATTGTCGAATGGGACATCTCCTTCTACTTGACAAAACAGGGGCAAGGTCGCAAGGATAGATGAACACACTAGAGAATAATAATCAACCATCGAAACATCTTATAATATCTACTAACAGTGTATCCGTGCTAACCCATGTTATCACCACGATAAAAATCAAAAGAAATAATATCATGAAATATTCACATTGTAACAAACAATTCATGCATAGTAAACAGTTAGTAAAACACAAAATTCGTGGCTAACTTTAGAAGGACAATATGAATTATTATTATTATTATTATTATTATTATTATTATATGTAACCTGAATTTATTTCTATGGATGCTTATTTTCAATTTTAATTCGGTACAAATTATAGTTTTTAGGTCACCTGAATTTAGGTGTGTATTTAGCAAGAAAGCAAGCAAGGAAAGTGAATTAAATCTTACAAATGGTACATTTGAATTTTTAAGAAATGAAAATTTTCTTACGATTTAATTATAATCGTGCAATTACGTAAGAAATACAATAAGGAAAGCTAATGGTGAATTTAAGTAAGAAATAAATTTAAAAAGGAAACAAATGAAACCAAAATTTATATGATATATCACCCACATTTATTTGGTAGGTATAGGTATGATTTGGACTTAATTATAAGTGACATGTAAATACACATTTAAGTAAGAAATAAAATATTTTATATGGGTGATCAACATAAACAAAGTCTCAATCAATAATTACAAGGAAAGCAATACTAATATGGACAGTGACATAAAGAACTTGGCATACAAGGCGAGGTCACCAAATAAAGCACTTGTCATATAATATGAGCATTTGTCATACCAATAAATGGACTAGATGTGTAAGTATAGCGAATGAAATGTTAGATTTACCAGATGAGTGATTCAACTCGTTAATAAGGTAGATAATAATAAGATAATAATGCTAACGTGTCCGAGGTAATAGTATTGTGAAAAATAGATGGGCACGGCAATTAAGCGTCCTATATCATTTCTTTTTCTTTTTAGATAGAGGCCGGATGATATGCATGGGCCAAATAATGTGGTGACATATGTAAATCAGATTGCTCAATTTAATACTCTATTGAATCTAGGAATCACAACAAGTAAAATATACATGAATATGCATCAGACTAAATAATCATGTACACGTATGGGACTTCAGGAGAGTGGTTGAGGATGTATTAGGATTTATTAGTTACTGGCCTTTTTATTTTGGCTCAACTAAATATCCAGGTATCTACGTATATGATTAAACTACTAGTTTTTATTTATGTATTTGTGTTATATATTTGTGTGTACTAATTTTACATACTTGCCGGCCAATAAAGTAATACCCATGGGTAAACAGGTAATAGATACCCATTAGCATCCCTATTTGAATCTATGACAGGAAACAACGCTAAGTATAGTATCGATGCTTTGACGAAGTACCTATTTAAGTACTCTGTGATCGGGCGCGTTGGAGCTGGCCTAATAATCTATATCTACTACTATACTATTCACATAGGTATTTAAATAGACTAGATTAAAAAAACTTACCAACTCCGTTCCAGAATATAAATTATTATAGTTTTTTTCAACTTCATCTATATATTAATAAATCTCGATATATATATAAGTTAAAGTTAATTAAATAAAATATCATCATGGCTAATCCAATTCCCGCTAGATCGGGCTACATGCACATCAGTGACGTAACATCACGCCAGCTATGGGTGGTCCGGTGCATGTAGTATTTTCAAAAAGAAGAAAAAAGAGAGCAACGAATGGGCTAGTGGAAACGTTGTGTCGTTTTCTTCGACTTAATAATTGAGGCAAAGTTCGGACCTGGTTGCATGTTTATCTCGCCTACTAAACTATAAAGCTTTTTTAAAAATCGCACTTTAAAAAATATTTTGAATTAACTTTTCAATATGTAGTTCATTTGTTCGTACACTTAAATAATTGTGACACCAGATGTGCTTGTAAGCTCTACTAAAATATTGCACATATTTTTAAGAATACGGATGGTCCTAAACTCCTAATTAGAAGGTGCTTAAGAAGGCAAACATTATTAAAGAGGCTAATTTTGACTTAGAGAAGTTAATTATCAAAGCCTAAGTCAGATTTATTTTCTCTTTGAAATGAACTCGTTTCAAATATTTATATCGTTTGAGTAGCAATATGAGAGTAATTATAGGATAAATTAGTGTTGATTATTGATACTCAGAATGTTTTTATATTTAATTAAATTAATTAGTAAATAATATAATGTTTGAATTATAAATAAAATATCTATAATTAATATTAATAAGGATGGTTAGCACATATTTAGAATTAGTACTCTGCATAATACATAATGAGTGTTGTATATAGACATACGGAACAGATATCATATATAGGCATACGGAATGGGAGTAGGCAGACATGTTTGCGACACGATGCGATAGGATTTATAGCTAAGGAGGCATTATTTTAGGCATGACCATCAGGATGAGTTGCTCAAGAAGTATCCACGGTGAGGGGTTAAGTTGTCGATCGTCGACATATTTATTTGAAGCTCTATAGGGGTTGAAGAACATAAAAGACTTAGTCTCTCATAAGAACTCGAGTTCACCTAGAGGTCCTAGACTGAGGAAGAACCGTGAAAGACCTAGTATTTCATAAGAACATCATATTCAACCAGGCCGATGTCTTCTTGTGATAACAATTCTATGTTCTTCTTATGTGTATTATGGAATGCAAGTGTGTTACACCTTATGCTTTTTTGTTCTCTCCACTAATATAAAATGATTTTACAGGAACCTCCTATCTCAACCCAGTGTGATCATTATGGACCGCCTATAAAAGGGTTCTCATCGATAGGTAGTATAACATAGACACCTATAGAAATATGCTCATTTTCATAGGTAGCAGGTGTCTTAAGTAAATACCTATGAAAATATATGCATTTTCATAGGCAAGCGCAAGTAATGTGGTTCACCTTTGGAAATACTCCAATTTCTATACGCAGTTGTGTAATATTAGACACATGTGAAAAATTGTTTTCCCAATAATAAATTCTTAAGACACTTATCTTGGAAATGGACAAGTATCCATAGGATGTCGTGTGACGTTGACTGCCAATAGCATGGTGCAATGTCATTAATAAAACCCATAGTGCCTTTTCTAGAACTAAACTTCGCTTATCCATATCCCAAAACAATGGTTACATAATCTACGAGCTTTGAGTACGAGATGAAGGAGGATGAGAAGGAGCAAGAGGGGGAGGAGTTCGAATAGGAGGAGCAAAAGGGGAGGAGCAGAGATAGAGGGAGTACGAGGAGGAGGAGAGGTGAGAAGTCTAAGGTGGTGGATGAGAATATAGAGGAGAAGGTGGACATTGATGTCGAGCAAGGATGACAACTAGCTATTTGTTGTGCACTACAGTACGATGAGATTCTCATCGAGTAGGCATATGCCATTATCCTATAATAGGATAAGGACGAGGTGGCGTCAGCAAGGGAATGGTAGAGGATAGTCACTTCATCTCCCATCACCAAATTTCTTTAGTGGGTGATGGAGATGACAACTCTTTGATCCTCGTCACCACCTCCTAATTGTTGCTGCCACCATTTGATCACCACTTAGTAGTTTCATTTGAAAGGATACTTGAATGATATTTAGTTGATGTGGAAAGGTAGTGGTATGCTTTGGCATAGTTGTCTATATATTTAAGGCAAGACATTCTAGTTAATAAGTTGCCTAATATATAAGCCTTGTATCGGGAGGTCGTTGTAGTAAGAACGTGCCTATGGGACTAGTTCATAGGAGCTACCCATGAGAACCTAGAGGGAATTGTAGTTCACTTCTCAGTGTGGCGTGTAAACATGTGTAGTACAACATTGTGGTGCAACATGGGGAATCACACGATGTATACCATTCTGCCACGGTGGCTAGGTTGGGTGGCCAACCGATCTCATCATCATTAAGAGGTTTACTTAATGAGGAATAACACATATCATGCTCATGCAAGGCTAGGTTTAGATGATGTATTGCCTTCGATGTGAAATGGTAAAATGGATGCCTTTAGGTATTGTGTTTCATGCTTTGCATACCCTTACATGTTATGTCAATAAATTATACATGCAATACATAGTTTAGATCTAACCGGCTAGTCATGCTCTCGATCATGATCGATATTATTTATGGTAATGGGTATATAGTTGTGCTTCTGAAATGTTTGTGAAATACAATTGGATGGGAAAATAGTTGATTTTGTCACAAGTTGATTGCTAAAATGAAATGACTTGTATGCAACCATGAGTGTTGCAAGCTATTATTACTTCTATTGTTCTTTGTATTACTTATACAATGTTTTACATTCTAAATTTTATTACAAATTACGCTTAGACTGTCATTGCAAAGAAATTATTGCTTTATACTAAAATAAGTCTGGTATAGCTTCTCCTTGCTCAAGCCTTGCATGTATGGTAGGTTTGTTAATTTCTAACACCTATAAAAGTATTGACATTGTTTTATTTATGATGTATTAGGTGAGATAGGTGAGGATGAGATGCCTAACAATGAAATCTTTGTAGTAGGTATCGAAGATTTCCACGATGGTTCATTCTATGGTATTCCCCCTAGCCAAATGCCCGTGGGAATTGGTAGATAGACAATCTAGAAACCTTACTTTGCTTCCATTTGTGTGTAACTTAATACACTCTAATCAGCCATGAGGTTTTTTTAAACTATTTACTTAAGTTAATGCTATGGACAGATGACAATGCATGAATTGGATAATATCCTAGGATTGATTGTTGCATAACTTTGATGGCTCGTAATATCTTAGCTATTCCAGTAACTATGATGGCTTCTGAGTCATCCTTAGTACTAAGAAAGGGTTATAAGTTAGCATTATAGTCATCTCACTCCAAAAATGTTGGAAGCATTGATGTGCAGCTAAGATTGGCTATGCTATCAGCTTAAAGGTATGGTGATATGTGTAGATAAGATTGTATTGTGTATTCTTTTAATGTGATATGTAGATACTAATACAAATAATATTCCTAATGATCTATGTAAAGATGGGGTTGACAACTTTTGGACATGCCTTGAAGATGTCGAAGATGATTTCAAAGACGGCTTGTCTTGCATCTAAACTATTGATTTAGATTAATGTCATCCTTCTATGATTGAATTGTGGTCTTATGTGTTAGCGCTTATTGTTGCATGTGTGATTGTTGTTGAAATGTTAAGATTTTTTAATAATATTTTTAAAAAAATCAATTCTGGTATCCTGTTTTCAAATATTACAAATCTAGACCCCCGTCGGTGCTGCAACTACTGAACGTGGCCACGTGGCGCCACGTTCGGCAGTGGTTCAGCTGAACTTGTCACGTCGGCCATGTTCGGCCATTGCGCGCTGACGTGGCGCTAGCCGTTGGCCACGTTCGGCACTGCAACGGCCGAACATGGAAGACGTGGCACATTTGGCCCCAACTGCCGAACGTGGGGAGCACGGTGGGGGCTATAAAAAGGGGGCCGAAGGCCCCCTCTCCACCACACATCCTCTCCCTTGATGCGGGTGTTGGCTCCCACTGAGGTAAGTTTTTCTTTTTTGTTCAGTTTTAATTTTATTTTAGTAGTAGTTTAATAGTAGTTTAGGAGTAATTTAGGAGTACTTTAGGAATAATTTAGGTGTAATTTATGAGTAGTTTAGGTGTAATTTAGATGTAATTTAGGAGTATTTTAGGAGTAGTTTAAGAGTAGTTTAGGAGTAATTTAGTTATAATGTTATTTGACATATGCTTTAGTATTATTTTAGAGATAATATAGGATTGTTTTAGAGTTAATTTAGAGATTAATTCAGAGATAATTTAGGGTTGTTGTGCATATAATGTAGGTTTACATTTGTTTGACATATGCGCACATACTAATTTAGTTGACATGTTAACTAAACAATTTTTTTATTGTTCGTAGCATTGTTCTGCTTGTTTAGTAAGCGTGCTGAGCCAAGATTTGACTGCATCCGCTTAAGTCTTCGTTCAGTTCTAGGTATTTTCTTATACATATACTTAGTTTAGTATTATTTTTAGAAATAATTGTGGAGTATTTTAGATGTACATTAGTAGTATTTTAGAACTTAATAGTATATTTGTAATATTTTAGCTGAAATTTGATCAGACTTTGTGCATATGCTTGTACTATTTAAACCACTGTAATAAGTAATGTACCTAAAATTTACATATGTTTTAGATAGTGTATGATATTTTTTGAGATAATTTAGTAATATTTAGAGTTAAAATATTGTTGCAAAGGATCACATGTTTTAAAGAATATGTGCCGTAATTAATATCATAATAAGAAAAGTTTGATGATGTGTACAATTCGGTCAATATTGTGGTGTGAATTTAATGTTTTCAGACATTATGGATAGAACATCTTTTAGGATTTACTATGGAGATGGTCAAGTAGTTATGGGTCCATACGGTGTTGATCTCAGTAGTTTTTAATTCACTGAGAATAGTTTAAGTCGGGTGGAGGAGCGTAGAATTTCCAACATTAAGAAGTGGATTAATGGGATTTTTTGGTTAGATATGGAACAATGGGATTTTCAATTGCCCGGTGCAGCCGTGTGGCCCTAGGGGTATTTTGAGAGATGGCTCCTATTACCTCGAGTAACATGTGGAGGGGCTTATTAAAAGAGCGTTAGAAAGAAGTTGGGAATGGGTTTTGCTAGTCTACTTCACTCCTCGTGTCATTCCAAATGTAGAGCCGGAACCATATCAAGTTGTTCAGTCAGGTGTACAATTAGAGATTGGTGGCAGTAGCCAAGACCATGAGGATATACCCAAGACAGATGTAGTAGCTGGAGGCAATGCTGACGAAGGGGAGTTAATAGAAGACGTAGCTGAGGTCCTTGAGAGAGAGAGGATGAAGGTTTGGAGGGAAGCTGTTGAGTAGGGTGCGGACGTGAACTCTAATGAAGAAGGCGATGAAGATAACAATGATGATGAAGAGTCAAACATTCTGATTCCCAACGAGTGGCAACCAGAAGATTTTTATGGTCTTTCTATTGGTGATGAGCGTCAGACTCGTTGGGAGTATGCACAAAACGAGGTGCATATGGGTGTTGTTTACCCTACTAAGGATGCAGTGCAAGATGTCATGAAAGCATGATCATTGTCATTGCAACGGTCATTTCACGTTACGAAGTCAAACACTACTACCTATGACGTAGTGTGTCAGAATCAGGACTGTCCATGGAGAGTTTATGCACACAAACCCAAGTGGGGAATTCATTGGGTATGCTCAATTGTGGTCTAACATAAATGCTTAGTTGATATAGTTGTGACTAGGCATAGGAATTTAAGTGCAAGTTACATTGTCGGGATTATGTACTCAGAGATCATTGAGAATCTGAGCTATGAGCCTCAGGCCTTAATACTTGCAATAGAGAGAAGATTTCAGTATACCATCAACTATGCAAAGGCATGGAGGGCTAAACAGAAAGCATTGGAGATGAGGTTTGGTACATTTGAGGACTCGTACCATAACTTATCTTTCTGTTTGGATACGGTGCAGATGCGCAAACCTGCCACGTACTACACCTATTAGGATAAGGATGCAACATTCCCAGAAGGTGCGAAGATTCTTCACTGAGTATTCTTTGCACTCGGTGCTTACATCCGGGCATTCCAGTATTGTCGTCCTATCCTTTGTGTTGATGGAACATTTCTAACTGGGAAGTATAGGGGTCAAATACTGACAACAATTGGTGTTTACGACAACAACTAGGTTGTCTCAGTTGCCTTTGCTTTCGTGGAAAATGAGAACTATGAAAGTTGGTTGTGGTTCTTACGACAGTTGCACATTGCAGTAGTTCAAGACAAAACCAATGTTTGTGTATTGCATGACCGACATGCTGGGCTTATAAAGGCAGTCGAATATATCAAGAATGATCCAGATGAGCCTTATCCTTGGACGGACATACAGTCTCGATGGTGTATGTGCCATTTAGGTGCAAATTTCTACCTTCACTTCGGTAAAAACAAAAAATTAACTAATCTGTTCAAGATACTTTGTGCCCAAAACCAAGAGAGAAAGTTCAAGACATTGTGGACTAAACTTGATGAGTTGACTAGCAAATACAAGCTTGATAAGGCCTCAGAACTAGAGCCAGACCCACTATGTGCACTACCCACAGACGATCAGCAGATGATACGCCGACGGAGGAGGACAAAAGTTCGCTGCTTCTCTGATTGGATTAAATTTGAGGATAAAGAGAGTGGTCCCTACTACATGACACTCACGGCGTGAGGTTTGGCTTTATGACAACCAACCTTGTAGAGGTTTACAATTGGGTGATGAGGGGAATGCGATGCTTGCCTTTGGTTGGTATTGTGGAGGGCATAATCCATGAAACCACCCGGTATTTCGTTGACCGTCATACTACTGCGTGGGTCGTCATAGGTATGAGCGCCTTCTATATTGCAGAAAGATTGAAGAGTACCTAATCGAGAAAAGTAAGAAGGCAACGCAACACCGCACCATTAAAACATGTTCCCGATGACTCCGATTCGAGGTAACACATCGGGACAAAGGGAGGCGAGGGACAAACAAGGATATTATTATTCATGAGTGCACAATTACGATCACTTGTTGGTGCAGCTGCAACAAACCATCGTTGTACCACATGCCATGCATTCATGTAATGGCGGCATGCGCTACATTTGATATGCATGCTGGAGCGTACTTGTCTGCCTATTTCAGCAAAAAGAATGTCCTTCAGACTTGGAGCGGCGAAGTACACGGTTATGGAGTTGTCATCTCATTCACGGCACCTCCACCAGTCCAGGAACGACGTTGGGTTCCTGATTTTGAGCGTGTGAACTCTAAGGTTGGACGAAGGAATACACGACGCATCCGAAACGATATGGATGAATCAGAAGTAGGCCGACGGAAGAAAAAGTGTACTTTCTGCAATACGGTAGGTGTTGGACCGGAAATGGCGACCAGAGGAGTGGTCTATGGGGGCTTTTAAAATTTCAAGCAAAATAGCCTTCTGTTTAATTATGTCTTCTGCAGAACAGGCTTCGAACACACCCTTCGAAGTTCTGGTTCGGAGGTATTTTACAGCTCTGAAACCAGGCTTCGCAGGGAGCAAAGGTTCGAAGTCACGAAGATTTCGCTCCACCAATAACAACAAAAACTCAACTCTTCTAAGTCAGTACAGGCTCCACACACTGAGTGCCTTCGAGCAGACTTCACACTTCACCCTTCGCAAGAGATGACTTTCCTTCGAGGACTTCGACCAGATACTCAGCACTAGCAACTGGTACTAGGCTTCGTATTCCAAGGGTCTAAACTCGCATAGAGCACACTGCGTTGAGGACTTCGACAAGGGAAGAAAACAGACTTCGACTACGGTCTACTCAGTGCTTTGCTAGTAAATAATGAGGGGTTACCTCAGTTTACACAGAGCGAACACACTGAAAATCACACTTCACACACCTAGACCTCTCACACACTTCTCCAGAAGAGAACCAGTGCACAAACTCAACCCAGAAGAAAATGGTGCAGAGGAATCAAAGCATGCAGTGTAACACAGAGTACAAGTTCAAGCAGTGTAAGAAGAATAGAATCAAAACTTCATTGCATGAACAGGGAACACAAAATGAACTCACAGGATTGAATACAGAGTGTGTGGCGGCTAGCACATGAGTTCTAAAATGGCTACTCAAAGTGTTACTGTTGCCTAGCTAGCCTCCACTATTTATAGGCACTATTCAGCCCTGTGAATAGACTACTTTACCCCTAGGGTTTACACTGATTTTGTCTCATCAGAACAGGGGGTACAGATGGTAGTCTACTTTATTTGGAGGCTTCTTTTGTCAGCTTCGTAGAGGAGACAACATCAGCTTCTACAGAGAAGACACGATCAGCCTTTGCAGTTTTGGATTCTTCTGAAGCCCCCCTTTGCACGTGAGGGGTACGATAGCTTCGGTGAGAAGCCTTGAGCCTGACGGCCTTCGCTTCACCGAAGTCATCCTTCGATACAGTGACGGTTTTGAGCCAAAGCCATCAAATCCCTTGATCCTTCACGCCATCACCTCCGGAGTGGACCACCACGGCTTCGCAGCTACTCCCAGCTCGAACTCCATCAGTCCGTGTACCGAAGCCATGCATGGCCGAAGTAACTCAAGTTAGCCACACTCCGAAGCCCCACCTTCAGAGTACCACCCTTCGAAGTCCCTCCTTCGTCCATGGCCTCCGCATGAAGCATTCCATGAGCACTTCATCATAGTGTCTCTCCCCGAGCACACTCCTCAACGAACCTCACCCGGACCATGCCTTCGATGCACCTTGACTTCTGAGACCTCCATCGGGCAAACCTTCAAATGCCTCCCTCCGGAGCACACTTCGAATGCCTTGCCTCATTTCTTAGGACTTTGTCCACCATACTCCGAAGTCACTCCATTCGGAGTACCCTTCGAAGTGCCTCGCCTCCGAGGACTTTGTCTCGGGGTACCTTCAGCCGGAGCCACGCTCCGCACTCTCTGCTTTCACCTGGTGCACCTTGTCCCGAGGACCGACCTCGACCCTACACAACCTCCATGACCGAGCTCCCCGCTCGTCTGGCATCAAGCCTCCCACTTGACCCAGGTTCACTTGCTGCGAACCGTCTATCGCCTCCGAAGTCACCTGCACAACATAGAGACAGACAAGTGTTTCCAATACCCCAGAGACCTCTATGAGTAAACAACCTTCGGCACACACTTCGGTGTACCGCCCAAAGTACCGAACCCTTCGGTACAACCAAGTCATCGTGTACTGTCAGACCCCTCCGGCAGTCACACTCCACTACAACAGCTGCAACAAATGGACCCACCAAACCCTTCGGTGAAACAACCTCCAAACCCCTTCGGAGGTACCCCTTCGAATCCAGAGGATAAAATCTGTCAATCACTCATCACAAACTCCGAACCAACCCTTGGTTTCTCAATCTCCCCCTTGATGACTGCATTGACAACCAAATTCAAGTTTAAGAAAATTTGAAAAATTTCAGCACACAAGTGACCATAAAAACTCAGAAAAGAGCCAAATCATGTCACTTAATAAAAGAATTTCTCTCCCCTTTTTCAAAAGAGTAAAAGACCCTTCGGCAAATCTCTCCCTTTGCAAGATAAGAACTCCCCCTAAGTTATTTTTCCCCCTTACTACAGAGAACTCAAAAATTTCTCCCCCTTTGTCAATGCAAGCATCAAGGAGCATTTAAAAGATGCAAAACTTCAAAATGGACAGAATCGCAAAGACATATAAAGCAAAAAATATGCCAAACTTAACGAGAGTTATCATGTGCTCAGCTTAATTTAACATGATCTAAAACATGACAACATGTGATTTCATCATTTTGAAATAAAAGCATCACCACTCAATCAAGGTAACTAGACAAGTAAAAGCAGGGACTGCACAAAGCTAGTCAATTCCTACTCTAGATAGACAAGTCCAGTTCAAGTGGAGTATTGAAAGCAAACTTGATTGACAATGAATTTATACTTGCTATTCTTTTCATAATGCCAGGGGTTATTTGTTCGTCTACCTTATACTTTCCAATCAAGCCAAGCCTAGGCAAGAGAACCATCAGAAGCTTAAGACAGTGATTTTGGCATACACTAAATTATCCCAGTTCATACCAAAGTGCAATGGTAAGCAATCTAGAATAAAGTAGTGCGACAAACAAATCCACCTGGATATTTTCATTCTTAGCATTTGAAATCATGGATTTGAAATTTTATTTTTCTCTTTTCTTATTAATTAAACAACTTGTTCAACACTTGTTAATAAATATCCATGAAAAAGTAATATGATTTTTCAAGTTGCAATTTTTGCATCCAGAGAAAAGGATTCTTGCTATCAAGCAGATAAAAGAAAGCTAAAGCAGTCCTGCCTAAACATGCTAGATTCAATACTAAGCAGTTAGCGTGATTTGATTTTGAAAAGAAAAATAATGCACAAAATGTATCAGACATATTAAATAGAGCTGAGTTGACATGATTACATGAATTAAAACAAGACATATTAGTGCAAAACATGTAAATGCAATTTCACACACAATGAGCATATGCATATCAGTGAAAATGTGCTCCCCCTCACAGAATGTCATAAGGGTGACAAATACCAAGTTCCCTATGCAAGTAGGCGAAACGAGAAGCATCGAGGGGTTTTGTGAAAATATCGGCTAGCTAGTGTTGGGTATCAACATATTGAAGTTCAATATCACCCTTCTCATTATGATCTCTGAGAAAATGATATCGCACATCAACGTGTTTGGTTCTGAAATGCTGAACCGGGTTGTTGCAATACAAATAGCACTAGTGTTATTACAGAAAAGTGGAACACTCTTATAATCTAACCCAAAATCCTGCAAAGTGGAAACCATCCACAAAATCTGAGAACAACAGCTAGCTGCAGCAACATATTCAGCCTCAGCTGTTGATTATGCAACACTAGACTGTTTGCGAGAAGACCAGCAAACCAGTGAAGTACCTAGAAAATGACAAGTATCAGAAGTACTTTTCCTATCAATCCTACACCCAGCAAAATCTGTATCGGAATAACCTTGAAGACACAAAGAGGAAGACGCGGAATACCAAATGCTAAATTCGAGGATATGTTTGAGATACCTGAGAATGCGCTTTACCGCTTGGCGGTGCGAAACATGGGGCGAAGCCTGAAAACGAGCGCACAGACACATCGCAAAGTGTATGTCTGGCCTCATAGGCGTCAAGTAGAGAAGTGAGCCGATCATGCTCCGAAACTCCTTCTGATCCACGGCTTCTCCATCCTCGTCGGGATCCAATGCTATCGAAGTAGCCATCGGAGTAGCGAAGGGCTTTGCATCAACCATGTCGAACTTCTTGAGCAGGTCCTTGGTGTACTTCGTCTGGTGGACGAATGTACCTTGTTTGATTTGCATGATTTGTAAACCAAGGAAAAATGTGAGTTCGCCCATCATGGACATCTTGAACTCCCTTCTCATGGAATCTACAAACTCGGCAACCAAAGCATGAGAAGAGCCACCCAAGATGATATCATCCACATAAATCTGGACTAGAAGGAAATCTTTGCCATGCTTGAGAGTGAACATGGTTTTATCAACAGATCCCATCAAATACCCCCACTCAAGCAGAAAAGACTTAAGTCTATCATACCAAGCCCGAGTGGCCTGCTTGAGTCCATAAATAGCCTTATGAAGTTTAAAGACTTTATGTGGGTATTTGGGGTTTTCAAAGCCAAGGGGTTGTTTTACATAAACATCTTCGCCTATGAAACCATTAAGAAATGCACTTTTGACATCCATTTGATAGAGTTTGAATCCCCGGGATGTCGCAAAGGCAAACAAAATCCTAATGGCCTCTAGACGCGCAACAGGTGCAAAAGTCTCAGTAAAATCAATCCCTTCTAATTGAGAATAATCATGAGCTACAAGTCTAGCCTTGTTTCTAACTACAGTCCCATCCTCCCCTTGTTTGTTTTTTAAAATCCATTTTGTTCCAATAAAATGAACATTTGATGGAGGATCAACTAAAGTCCATACTTGGTTTCTCTCAAAATTTTCAAGTTCTTCATGTATGGCATTGATCCAACTAGAATCAGAATATGCATGACTAACATCTAAGGGCTCGAAAGAAGCAATAAAAGCAGAATCAATGAAATGAGAATGAGAACGTGTTACCCTTTGATCAAGCTCACCAATGATCTGCCCGGGAGGATGCATCCTTTGAATATGATGTGGAGCCTCGCGGCGGGATGCAGTCTCCCCCCCAACTTATGCGTTGGAGTGGTTGTAACACCCCAGAAATAAAAAAGAATTAAAATAAAAGAAAAATATTATTAAATGCGTTTCTGCAATTTATAATTAAAGAAAATCCTAAAAGAGCCCTTATAAAGCCAAACAGGGAGAAATATTCAAAATCTGGACTTGAAAATTTTATGAGATAAACTAGAGGCCAAAATATAATTTTAGGAATTTTTACAAATTTTTATCAACAGTGATTCAACCCTAAATCAAATATATGAATTACTGGAATTATTTTAATCAGAAAAGCATTTAAAATCATTAATGGGCCTCAACCCTGAAATCACCCTCAGCCCGGCCCAGTCCAACCGCCGGCCACTGACCTGTGGGACCCGCCTGTCGGCGCGTTCCCCCACCTCTCTCTCCCGCCCGCGCTCGCCCCGGCCCCACATGGCAGCCACATGCGCCCTCCTTCGCCCGCTGACCGCTTGGCCCCGCATGTCGGCGCCCTCCTCCCCGCACTCGCACACTGACAGGTGGGGGCCACCTGTCGGGATCGTCTTCCTCGTTGGAAGGGGATCCCCCTTCCTTCCCGCCGGCGATCCCCTTCCCTGTTTCGCCACCAGCCGCCTCGATCTCGCCCGATCTGCCCTGAGATCCCTTTCCCCGACCACCGCGACCCCCTTCCATCCTTAGTTCACGCGCAATCGGGTATATGGAAGCCTATCCAAGGAGAAAAGAGAACCTCGCCGGAGATGGAAATAAACCTTCAGGTTTCCCCGGTTTAACCTTCCATCCTCGCCGCCGGTGACCCCTATTTATACCCCTCGGCTCACCGCACTCCGCCCACACCACTAACGCCCTAGCCGAAGCGATCCCGAGCGCCCTGCTCCCTTCTTCGGTTTCCTCACCTGCTGCAACTCCGGCCGCCGCTCACCACCGCCTCGGACCCCCTCCGCCCTAGCCACCGCCACCGTCGAGACCGCCGGTGTCCAACCGTCCTCGGCCACGCCTCCGTTGGCCGTGAACGCCGTCGGATCGCCGTCGCCGTCAAGCTCTCGAGAGGGCATCGCCGTCTACCCTCGACGCCGGTCGCCGTCCGTCGACCATCTCCGCCGCCACAGGTACGGCTGGAACCGCCATCATCTCCTCGTTCCATTTCCATCGAGACCTAGGGCCTAGCCCCCTCGCCATCGCCACCGCCGCCGCACCCGAGGCCACCGTCGCCGAGACGAAGCCCTTACGCACGTGCCGTGCTGGACGCACTCACGGCCGTCCGATCGTGATCGGAGGGCTATGATTAAATCCCTTCGGGATTTAATCAGGACCCTCGGATCTGGTCAAAGGGGTATCGAGGCCTCTCGGCCGTCGATCGTCACTTAACCCCCTGGATCGATCTGGTGCGTCCACGCGTACCGGTTCGGTGCGATCTAATCTGAGCCGTCCATTTCCACTTAACCCCTCCTGCCTCGCGCCTGGCCGCCCGATCCAGATCCAACGGCTCTGGATCAACCGGTCCACGCGCACAGTAGCCAGTCCACCGTGAGCCTGGTTCACCGTGAACTAAAATCCATTTCCAGTTTAAATAAAAATCCAGAAAATAGTTTAAACTTTGAAAATCCATAACTTGCTCATTTTAACTCCAAATTTCACCATTCAAATTTTGTTAAAATCACATAATATTTTCTACACATTTATACCATAAAAATAGTATGTTACTGTTACCCAAAATATTCTTAATAAATAAATGAATAAAAACCCCTTAGGGTTTAAATTATTAATACAGAAAATAAATTAGGAAAAACCCTAAAAAGTTAAGCGTTACTGTTTTATACCAAACTTCAGAATATTAAAATATTAATTCACATAACAACACCCATAAACAGGTATGTTTATTATTTGGTGGATTTTTATCTGTTTATTGAATGTATTGTTTATTTTTCCGTATCGAGAAGACTACGAGTTCGCCGAGGAGCCGGAGTTCTACCCCGAGGTTCCTCCATCCCAATTTGCTGATCAAGGCAAGTCGTCAACCACCCCTGTGGAAACAGTTGATCATTATTGAGCCCATGTTTTAATAAATTATCGCTATAACTCATAGGATAATATTGCATTAGTTAAATATCAAGCCTTACACTTATATTTATTAGATCCCCGTCCTTGTGTGGAAACCCAAGCCATGCTTATTGAGCCTTAACTCCTTGTCACTCTACTATAAAATTATTAGCTAGTGCCCAATGTACCGGCACAACTGCTATAGGATAAAAAGAATGAGTCATAGATGGTTGGATTCTGTATATGAATTTCCCCGTTATTCTCGTCTCTGGACTCTGTTGGAGTTGGCTAAGTTATAAGTATGGTGGGTTCCGGGTGCAAGCTCGGGCATTGGTTTGTCGCACCCGGGGCACTATAAGGATCGGTCTGCGGGATCTGTTGCAAAGCACTTCCGTACCAACCACAAGTCTAATGGGTAAGTCCTAACTGGAAATATGGAATGCTCTGACTCGATGCACCATAGTGGAGGGGGCAAGGGGCAAGCCTGCGGGCGACTTGTACCGACGAGGCTCAAGGGGGGGTATGGTGGGGCTCCGACGCGTCGGGACACCATATGAAACCTATAAGAGGGTGTTGTTGAGTCGGGGAGGACTATATGGAAGGTTTTGGCACGAGTTCTTGTGAAATGGGTCATCTCGTTACACTTTGGTGTAGGTGATGAGTGCGTGCCTTGTGGGTACAGTGGTACATCTCTGATCAGAGTAATTTAATCTTTTCGAAAAGCCGAGCCCACGGTCAAGGGCGGGTTGTGTGACTACTCGCAGTTAGTTTACCAATTGTTTGAATGATTGAGTTATTTATGGGCATGTAAGGACTATTGAGCGAGGTGGGGCTGACTGTACCCCTCGAGTTAGAAGATGATGATGCATACACATGTTTTACGTTTCAGTACTAATAAATTGTTCACATTAAATTGCTTTACAAATTTCTCGCTTCCGCAAAACTAGCCACTATCTCCCTTGTTATTACCTTGCATTATATTTGCATTCGGTGGCTTCCTGAGTACCCCTGTACTCACCCCGTTGACTTACACCATCAGAGCCCGTCTACTACGAGGAGGATGCAGGTCTGGAGTAGCGACCCAGTCAAGGCGAGACTGGAAGGAGGCGTTCATCTAGGACCCTTATTTTATTAGTTTCTCTTCACCTTTATTCACTTTTGTATTAATGCGGTCTACGAACCGTGAATGATTGCCCGTATTGTACGAGGTCGCATGATGAACGTCTTGTTTTATTGATTTTCTATGGAATTTCAATAAAGTCCTGATTTATTAAATCGGGGCGTGACAAGATGGTATCAGAGCCGACTTGACTGTAGGAAGCCAAACAGACCTGACCTTAGGACTTATATTGACCATATTTTCTCACAAAACTGTTTATCTTCTCATCTTCCCGAGGTTTCACAAAAATCTCTCTCTTTTGTAGATGCCGGTCCATACCATGAGTGGACTCTTCGTGACGAGGCCGGATTCATCCGAGAGCTTCGCGTGCTCATCGACTTCTTGGGATTTCCCCATGAGCCCGCGTTCCACGGGATCTTTCCCGATGCGAGCGAGAGCTACTGCGAGGTCACGGCTGTTATGATCCCCTCCCCCACGCAGCCACCCTTCTACACCCATGGAGTCGGAGGACCTTCCTTCGTGGTGGCCAGCCAGCGCGCCGCTCTTCAGGCCCTCGCCGAACTTCGACTGGTCTACGACTGCCACCTCCGCGACACCATCTACCGCTTCATGCCCATGCGTACACCCGAGAGTCACCGCAGCATCTACATCAGCTCCCTCACGTAGAGCAACTCCACCATCGCATGCACCATGAGACTTCTGGAGGCCATGGACAACCTCCACACTGAGGCCATTCTGGATGCAGACATCCAGCATGACACGATCGCCTTCTACCGACACTCTTCTGAGGATCTGAACCGCGAGAACGAGATCTTCGTCACCGCCTCCAGCAGGGACACCGATTGGCTGCCGAGGCCGAGGAGTTATGGCGCCAGAATGAACTTCTACGACACCCGCGTCGCCACCAACCCACAGCCCCGCCAGCAGATTGAAGAACTGAAGAAGGACATTGAGGAGATCGCACCTCTTCCGCCTCGCAAGCGGAAATCCCTTCGGATCCCCACCGTGAGGCCCATGAGGATTTCCCGCAGCGCACCTCCCGCCGGACCTTCCAGTTCCACCTCCCCGGTCGTCTCCATCGAGCCCATGATCGAGCCATCCCTTGAGCTACCATAGACGTAGTACTTACGATTGATTGTTTCCTTTATTTTGTTTGGATTGTATGACCACCCATGTCTAAAATAAGGCATGAGTGAAGAACTAAATAAAAGACAATAAATGTAATCGCAAGAACGACCTTTTAAATAAAGTTTAGCAGTGTTCCCCCTTTAAAGATATTGTTATTTTGGAAACCTTAGGATGTCGAACAACCAAGGCTCCGACGTTCCTCAGAACGGAGGAGATAATGGGAACCTACCTCAGTGGGGAGCAACTGGGCAAAGGCAAGCCCCGGTTGCCAATCACCCCACTCTGGCCAAGATGATGGCCATGCAAAACCAGCTGGTCTCAGCCCTTCTGAACCAGATGCAAGAACAGCAGGCTCATCTCTTCCGCCTCCACCAACAGCCCGAGCTGCCACGACCCGCCACTCTAGCTCCCGCTCCCGCCTCCCAACTCTCGGAGTTCCTCCGAGTCCGCCCACCAACCTTCTCGAGCACCACCAACCCCATGGAGGCTGGGGATTGGTTGAGGACTATCGAGAAGAAACTCGACCTCCTGACCTGCACCGAGCAGGAGAGGGTGGCCTTCGCCACCCACCAGCTCCAGGGTCCCCGCCGCAGAGTAGTGGGACAATCTGCGCGAGACCTTGCCCGAGAGACACGTCCATACCTGGGCGGAGTTCTCGACTGCTTTCCGTGCCGCTCATATCCCCGACGACATTATAGCTCAGAAGCAACAAGAGTTTAGGGACCTGTAGCAGGGGAGCAGGTCCGTAACTGAATATTTGCATGAGTTCAACCGACTGGCCAGATACGCACCTGAGGAGGTCCGTACAGATGCGGCCAGGCAGGCTAAGTTCCTCCGGGGACTGAAGGATGAGCTGTCCCTACAGCTTATCTCCGGAGATTTCGCCAACTTCCAAAAGTTGGTGAACAAAGCTATTATTCAGGAGACCCAGCAGAACAAGGTCGACCTGAGAGAAAAAGGATGATCGCCTTCAAGCAGAATCAAGGCATGGCTTAGAGGCCCCGTTTCACCCCTCCTCCACCAGCATCACAGTACCCACCCCCGCCCGGTATATCGTCCGCACCACCTACCGCCAACACCGGAGCCGGACAACCTCGCCCCGCTCCCGCCGCACCAGCCGCCCCAGCCGCCCGGCTAAGAAGGTGGAGGTTTTGCGAGACAGGCACGACAGCCTGTGGTATGTTTCAAACTTGCCGCCAAGAGGGGCACTATTCTCACCAGTGCCCTCATCCCAAGCGTACCCAAGGCATCGCATCGAACCCCGCCATCCGCGCCAAAGTCAACCACGTCACCCCGCCGAAGAAGCCTAGGCCGCCCCGGAAATTGTCATGGGTAAGTTTATGGTACATTCATCACTTGCAGTGGTATTATTTGACACCGGAGCTACACACTCCTTTATATCGACTGCTTTTGTGGAAAGAAATGCCCTGGACATAAGTGAACTACCCGACCCACGATTTGGAATTAGCCGCTGTAGTGCACGCCCTTAAAATATGGAGGCATTATTTGGTCGGAAATCGCTGTGAGATCTTTACCGGATCACAAGAGCCTGAAGTACATCTTCACACAGCCAGACCTTAATCTGAGGCAAAGACGATGGTTGGAATTAATAAAGGACTATGATTTAGGTATCCACTACCACCCCGGAAAAGCAAATGTGGTAGCCGATGCATTAAGTCGCAAGGGATATTGCACAACCATTATGATTCAGGATCACGCGCCCTCACTATGTAAAGAGATGGAAAAGTTAAATCCCGGGTTGACCACCGGAGCATACCTAGCCACCTTGGAGACTCCAACCCGTCTTGTTCGAACAAATCCGAGAAGCTCAATTAGAAGACCCGGATATAGCAGCCATTAGGAAGAATATGAGGCAAGGAAAAGCCCTAGGATTTCAGAGGACGAGAATGGCACCATATGGTTTGGAACCCGGATATGTGTACCGAATAAGCCGGAGATAAAGACCCTTATCCTGAGAGAAGCCCATGAAACTTTATACTCCATTCATCCCGGAAGTACCAAGATGTACCAGGACCTGAAGGAACGTTATTGGTGGATTAGCATGAAGAGGGAGATTGCACAGTTCGTCGCCGAGTGTGACACCTGTAGAAGAGTAAAAGCTGAACATCAGAGACCTACAGGACTGTTACAACCATTGAAAGTACCTGAATGGAAGTGGGAAGAAATCGGCATGGATTTCATCACCGGACTCCCAAAGACCAAACTTGGATATGATCTATTTGGGTGATTATTGACCGACTCACGAAAGTAGCGCATTTCATAGCCGTCAGACGACCTTTAGTGGCCCTAAGCTTGCAGAACTATACATGGCCCGCATTGTGTGTCTTCATGGAGTACCCAAGAAGATAGTGTCCGATAGAGGAAGTCAGTTCACCTCTCGCTTTTGGAAGAACCTTCAAGAAGAGATGGGAACAAGATTGAACTTTAGCACTGCCTACCACCCTCAGACAGATGGACAAATTGAAAGGGTGAATCAGATATTGGAAGATATGCTACGGGCATGCGTCTTGGATTTTGGAGCCACTTGGGACAAAGCTTACCGTACGCTGAGTTTTCGTACAACAACAGCTATCAAGCCAGTCTTTAGATGTCTCCTTTTGAAGCCCTATATGGACGTAAGTGCCGAACACCTCTACTTTGGGATCAAACTGGTGAATCTCAAGTGTTCGGAACGAACATCCTTCGAGAAGCTGAAGAGAAGGTACGAATCATCAGAGACCGACTCAAGACAGCCCATCACGATAGAAGAGCTACGCGGACAATCGACGCCGAGACCTAGCCTTTGAAGAGGAGATCATGTCTATCTTCGAGTTACGCCTCTCCGTGGTACTCAACGGTTTAACATGAGAGGGAAGTTGGCCCCTCGATATGTTGGACCATTTCCCATTATCGACGCCAAGGCGAAGTCGCTTATCAGTTGGAATTACCGCCCTCATTAACCGGAGTGCACGATGTGTTTCATGTGTCTCAACTAAAGAAGTGTCTTCGCGTCCCTACAATCAAGTGGATCTACATAGTTGGATGTTCAAGAGGATCTGACCTATGT
>JAAALK010002135.1:0-22596 GCA_019279435.1 Zizania palustris | reverse complement strand
AGTCAAATTAAACTGAGTTAAAACCAGGTCATCTAGTATTACGAAATGTAATAGCTCCGGGGAAGCTAGGAAACAAATGGGAAGGACCATATGTTATCTTACGCTCAGGACACCCCGGCTCGTTTAAATTAGCTAATTTAGAAGGAGAAGAGTTGAAACATGCGTGGCATGCGGAGCACCTTAAGAGATATTATGCTTAAGGCTTCCTTGTAATCACTTGTAACACTCCTTTTATAAATAAAGCTAAAGGGTTGAGATTTGTTTTGCCCTTCGAACATCCCACCCTCCGGATGGACGCATTCGAAGTTCAGTGATGCTAGCAGAGCCAAGCATTTTTCGGAAAAACCCAAGGGGCTTGCTACGAACCATTGGTTCAGTGGCTCCGCCAACCTACGGATTCCAGGCTCCGGCTTGTTAGGATCCGTAGAAGAGTCTAAGGACTTTAAACAAGACAGAATTTCAAGCCTCCGGGCGCGAAGTATCTGTAAAAGAGCCGTAGGTGGCCAACCTACGGATTCCAGGCTCCGGCTTGTTAGGATCCGTAGAAGAGTCTAAGGACTTTAAAC
Source organism: Zizania palustris (assembly GCA_019279435.1). Classification (NCBI taxonomy): domain Eukaryota; kingdom Viridiplantae; phylum Streptophyta; class Magnoliopsida; order Poales; family Poaceae; genus Zizania; species Zizania palustris. Next base: position 22,030 of record JAAALK010002135.1, on the reverse strand, counting down.
AAGACAGAATTTCAAGCCTCCGGGTGCGAAGTATCTGTAAAAGAGCCGTAGGTGGCCAACCTACGGATTCCAGGCTCCGGCTTGTTAGGATCCGTAGAAGAGTCTAAGGACTTTAAACAAGACAGAATTTCAAGCCTCCGGGTGCGAAGTATCTGTAAAAGAGCCGTAGGTGGCCAACCTACGGATTCCAGGCTCCGGCTTGTTAGGATCCGTAGAAGAGTCCAAGGACTTTAAACAAGACAGAATTTCAAGCCTCCGGGTGCGAAGTATCTGTAAAAGAGCCGTAGGTGGCCAACCTACGGATTCCAGGCTCTGGCTTGTTAGAATCCGTAGAAGAGTCTAAGGACTTTAAATTTTTGTCTACTTATCGATGGGGACATGTGCAAAAATTTGAAGCATGCAGGTGCTCGGGCAATCATTGTGCCTAGCGAACCCTTATATAAAATAAAAGCTCCGCCACCCACAAGGGGGGTAGGAGGATAGGAGTCACACAGCATGCTGTCGAAGCATTCCACATTAAAATATTATATTCATACATCAGGAAAAATTGTTATCTAAACCCAAATAAAAACGGAGACCCTTTCGACCCCTAGAGCTACCCCTGCGGCTACTTTGCCCTTCGGAGCTTGAAGTCTTTTTAGGTCGGGAACTTCTCTTTTTCTTCAAGGCTCGCAGTTTCTTCTGCTCCTCCTGAAGTTCGGCCCACGTCAAGAGCCTTTCGGAGCCGGCCTCGGCAAGGTTTTCGGCTTGATACTCCGAGTCAGACCAGTCGACGGGCTCGGAAGACGAAGACCCCTCTTCCTTTTCTTCCTCTTTAATATAAGACAAAACATCCCTTCGTACTTCAAGGGTAACTTCCCCCCCGTCTCCGCGAGGAACAGAAAAGCGAGAGCGGCGATAAGGCCTCAAACTCTCAAGAACTTCCCACTCCTTTCGAAGCTCGGCAGTAGTTTCCAAAAGTACGAAGTCAGGGCTCGAAGGGCATGACAGAACCTAAAAAAGAGCAGAACACCCAAGACAAGTACTGTTTATAACTTTCTCATTAATTAAACAAAGCTTACAAGACCACAGGTACACAACAACCCTAAGCGGCTAGACCTGCGGGTCGGTTGGCGGAGCTGGGACCGAAGGCGCTGGCGAAGTCGGGAGCGGTGGCTTCGCTTGAGCCTGCTTTTGCCGGCGGGCCTCGCCGATCCAAGCCTTAGCAGCAACCTTATGATCGGCCTTCCATACTGATCGGAAAGCTTCCCAAGCCGAAGCCACCCCCGAAGACGGCCGCAGCAGGTCATCATCCGCGAAGCCTCCAGGAGACGAACCACTAACCGAATCGAAGGGAACCCGAAGAGATTCGAGGTGGCGAAGGACCCCGATGCCAGCGCACTGTCCAGAGATCTCTCCGTACCGTACTCCGGAATTCTTCATCAGCGACGAAGCCACCTGGATCCTCGTCAGCTTCCGATCGAGCGGCTCGGAGGTTGCAGCAGAGGTCGAAGGGCACATGGTGCCAAAGTACTCTAACGTACCCTGAAGAGCTTCCAAGGTACGGTCGGCAGTACTGGAATTCTTTTTCTCTGCTGCCTCCAGGTTCGCTACAGTTGCATCCAACGCGGCCACCCGAAGCATCATGGAACTCTTCTGAGCCATTACCTGGCTGAGAGCCCCTTGAAGTTCCACCAGGCGACCGTTCGAAGTAGCCGCATCCTGGCGAAGCTTTTCGACCTCCGCGCGGAGGACCACTCGTTCAGCATCGGCTTCTTCGGAGTAAGAGCGAAGGGCTTCGTCGGACGCTGCCTTAGCCTTCCGTTCTTCCAAAAGCTCTTCGTTCAGCCTGAGGGATCTCCCGGTAAAGTCGTCAAGAGCTGTTTGAAGAGCTGTGACCTTCCGGTTAAGTCGGTTAATTTCGACCTCGCTAGAAGTCGCTGCCGCTCTAGCAAGGGCGAATTGCTGCAAGAAAAACAAGGTAAGTGCTGAAGAAATTTTGACCATTAAAATACAGAAACTATGGTATCTTTTTCATACCTGAAGGGCAGCCCTTTCGAGGGCCGTGTTGAGGCTCGAAGCCCTAACTTCGCTCAAAGCGGAGATCAACTCCGAATTGGCAATGTCCTGGCTTTTCTCAGCCAGGGGCTCTAGGAGCCTTCGAAGGCCGCTCCGATGCTCCAAGAAAGGAGCCAGAAGAGGGAGCCAAGACAAGGCCCGGGCGTCGTCCTCTGCAGCCTCGTCTTCTGAGTTGCCAACGGAAGGTGCTGCTTGGTCAACCCGAAGGCCCAGGCTGGAAATACTCTTGCCCCTCCCCGGCACGAAAGGGGGAGAAGCAAGAACATTCCGATCCTCAGCCGCCACATCTCCGGCCGGAGCCACGTTGTCGGAGGCGCCTTCAGTAGTCGAAGTCGCCACGGCCGGAGCCAACTCCGTCCCAGGGAGCACATCGTCCGCCCCAAAGGATACGTTCTCCACCACCGGGCTCGAAGCCCTCAAGGGAGCCGAAGAGTCCGCTCGGGTGACCGTCTCCGAAGAAGCAGGGACGTCGGGCGCCACCAAGGCTTCAGTACCTGAAGAGGTACCTATGTCAAATACTAAGATTAATTAACATATTCTACAGATAGCAAGCGAATGCCGACGAAAAAAGAAGGAGCTCCGGGAAAATACCTCCAAAAGCCGCTTGAGGAAGGATCGCCGGATCCTCCAGGACTTCGTACATCCGGAGGATGTTGTCGAAGTCATCCCCCGAAGCCCTACCCTCGGTTTCGACCGAAGGGGCCACGACCTCCGCAGGAACCCCTTCGGGTGCAGGCAAGTCGGAGGTAGGGTTTGGCTCCACTTGCACGTTGACAGGTGCAGGAGGAGTCAGTGGAGTTACACTAACACCCTCCCTATCGGGGAGGTTTGTAGGGACCTCCCCCATATCTTCGTCAATCAGAAGATAGTCTTCAAAAGCCTTCGCTGTGGCGCCTCCGGAGTCTTCTGTCTCTTCGGGAGTTGGGCTCCGCTCGTCCGGCGACGAAGAAGACGAAGCGGGCGTCAAGTGAGAAGGCTGCTTCACCGCCCTCTTCTGAGCAGGTTGCTTGCCAGCTTTTTTAGAGGGCTCGGCCGCTGCTTTCCTCTTGCGAGCCGCCGCTCCAGCTGGGGCAAAGTCGGGAAGCTGCGGGGGCTCCATGCCGAGGGCTCTCCACACCCTGTTCGAGCGCTCCCAACTCCCCACCAGTTCCAGCCTCCTCTGCCTCTCGGCTACCGAAGGGGCTCCGAGAATTCGCTCGGTAGCCCGGACTATGTCGTCCGGAGCTAAGGCCAGAGGCGCCGCTGAAAAGAAAAAGTATAAGAAGCATAAGTATAATTAATGTGTGCATATAAACTAATGCCGCAGGAAAAAGGCGTACCTATGTTTCGGAGGTCCCCCTCCGAGGCTTGCGGGATGGAGATTGGCCAACTGGCTCCGAGGGGAGAGATCCGAAGGCCGACGAACTCTTCGGCCAGGTCGCGCATACTCATGAGACGAGCCACTGAAGCCAGCAACCCTAGTCTCGTCGTGAGCAGGCTAGGGTTCGGAGAAATATCCGCTTCCTTCCGGAACCAGATTTCTTGCAGAGGGCCCGAAAGGGGGGAGTTTTCTCCTACTTCGGCGGTAAAACCACCGAAGTATCCAATTTGTATACCATCGATCGTTTATGGCCTTCGCAGGGAAATGAAGAGCGTGCTCTCGCTGAAGCTGGAAATTAACACTGCCGAAGGCCACTGTCACCTTCGAGTCTCCAGGCCCGTCTTGAGGCTTCGGCTGGCAGATGGCCTCATGGGTCGCTGCGAAGATCTCGGAGCGCCCTTCACACCCCTCCGCTCGAAGAGCCCATTCAAAGACGGCCAGGCGGACGATTGCGTTGGGGGACAATTGAGGCAGGGTAATGTGGAACAGGTCCAGCACCTCTGCCAGAAAGTCCACCGCTGGTAGCCCCAGACCTGCTTCGAAGAAAGCCTCGAAGACTACCACCTCTCCACTTCGAGGCCGGGGAGTCGATTCTGTCCCGGGGACCCTAGTCCTCATTCCGGCTCCCAGCTTCCCGTCTACTGCTTCTTCAATAGACTCTGCGGTGCTCACAGACTGACCGATGACAAAGCTTTGGGCCATCTTCTTCTTGGAGGGCGGACGGAGCGCCCGAGGGTTCTTGGGCCAACCACCGCCCGGACCCCCTGCCATTGCCGTAGCTGCTGATGCAGCCCACGCCTGCCGCTGCGCCAGAGTGCTGGCCGCCAAAGGGGTTGTGTGGCTGGTTCTTGCCATCGCGCTCAAATACTCGAAGGTGCGGGAGGTTGAAGAGAAAGGTGAATTGCAGAGACGGTGAATGCGGTAAAAAACTTCCAGTAATCCCTATTTCCCCCTTTTATAACCGCACAACCTATACTGCTCTTCGAGAAGTTTCACACTGCAGGTTCGGCTTCCGTCGCCGACAGGTGGGGTTGGTAATTGGAACGGCGTGCAACTGCTGAAGAAATCGACCGTTACTTCCTTTTTACAGAGGGTAACGACTATTTGCGCCGTAACGGTCATATTGACGGTACCCCACGGCGTTCACACTCCGTAACCGACGCCACGACGAAAGACACTTCGTAACCGCTTGCACGACGTTCACACTCCGTAACCGCTTTCGTAACACTCATGCTCCGAAGCCATGCTGCTCCAGGGAGTTTTCCCACTATGCCAAAATTCGGAGACGAACGTTTTAAAATATTAGGCTTAATATTCTGGGCTAAATCACAGTATCTTCGCATTCCCTTTAAGTCTCAGAAACTAAAAATATTCCTTTCGTATACTGCCTTCTTTCTAAAAAAATAGGTTATCTACAGAAAGGCGTATTCGAGGGGCTACTGTTGGGGGAAATTACTTCATTTCCAGGAATTAAAGGTTAACCCTCCGAAGGCTCTAAGAAGGTCCCGAAGATGGTCGACTAATGCTCGATGATACGTCAGCACGGTCGAAGGGTGTCACGATGCGAAGTCTCGGAGGACCCTCCGAAGGGAGAGAGGAGGCTTCGAAGCAGGAAGACGTGACTGATTGGATGCCCTGCTTATCCATCTACCCTGCAGCACTTTACCGTGTATAACCTTGTTTATAATACTGAAGGTAATTTGTAATATAAGGGTAAATAGGTCTATTCCTTAAGCCTTTCTCCCTATAAATACCCCCCATTGTACCTTGTAAGAAGGATCCAGAACCAGTGGTTCAAACACACATATTCGGACCTCTTGAGTTGTTATCCTTTACGGAGGCTCAAGTTTGTCCTAAAAGCACAAACCTCTTGTTTGTTTGTTCTTAACTACTAAGAACCTGTTGGTGTAACTTTTACGCCAACAATCACCTTCTTTGATATGACATTGAAGAAGTGACACGTGCGTGTTATCACCATCTTCAGAAATGAATGTTTGATTCCTCTTACTGTGATGGCGAGGAATAGCCCAAGCATAACATGACAATCATGAGTGTTGTAGCCGCTCATCCTCAAATCTGCTACGGAGACAATATTCTTTATATTCGTTGAGAATCCTGTTGGAACTCTAATTCCATGTAGACACCTGCAGATTGATCTTTTCTCGTCAATTGTGAGGTTATAGCTAGCAGCCGGAAGGAAAAATTTTCCATTGGCCCTTTCCTGTGGGTGAAGCTCGGGTCTAATTCCGAGAGTTTGAAGGTCCCTTCGTACTTTGAGTCCATCTTTTGATTTGCCCGGTATGTCTAACAAAATACCGATAGTGCTTTCAAATAAATTCTTCTCAACGTGCATTGTATCGATAGCATGACCAATCTCCAACTCCTTCCAATGGGCAAATATCTAAAGAAGATTGTCTACTTTTTAAATGGAGCGTCCTTTGAAATTTTTTCAGATTTCTTCCTCTTCTTTCCGAAAACAACTTTGATATTCTTTACCATTTCGAATAGAAATTTGCCATCTCGATTTCGTGGAGGCTGTCCAAGCTCGATTGTACCGTCGAAATGGTTCCTATTTCTTCGATATTTATGGTTTTTTGGTAAAAATTTGCGGTGTCGCATATATATCGTCTTAACGAATGATGGAAGATGCATAGATTATGTCTGGTCCACACACACTACACATGTTGTCTTTACTTTAACCTGTCCTGTTAGGGACATGCATCCTGGGTTGTCAGCTATGGTGCAAAAGATTATGGTTCTTAGATTGAAGTGCTCTTTCTTGTGCTCATCCCACACACAGACACCATGTTCTCATAGACGTTTCATATCCTCCATCAAAGGTTCTAGAAAGATATCAATGTCATTGCCAGGTTGTTTTGGACCAAAAATTAGAGTAGTGAGCATAAGGTATTTTCTTTTATGGCACAACCATGATGGAATGTTGAACAAGCATAGAAAGACCGGCCACGTACTATGTAGGTTCCTCATCTCACCGAAGGGATTTATTCCATCCGTGCTAAGTCCCATCCTGATATTTCTAGGATCGTCCGAGAAATCTGGATGGGCCAGGTCAAATGATTTCCACTGCCTACCATCCGCAGGGTGCTGAAGTTTTCCGTCCTTCTTTCACCCAGCGAAATGCCAGATTAATAGTTCAGCATCTCTAGGATTAGAGAACATACGTTTCAAGCGATCAATCACCGGTAGGTACCACATTACTAAGGCTGGAACTTTCCTCTCCGTCTTTTTTCCAGGATGGTCTTCAATAACATTTTATTCCTCTTCTGCAACCTCTTATTATTATTCTTCTGATGGTCATTGTAGTCCTCCACACAGTCATTTGGACGTTTGTATCGACTTGCATTGCACTGCGGACATCTCTCTAACAATCCATACTCTTTTCGATATAGGATACAGTGGTTCGGGCATGCATGAATCTTCTGAATGCCCAAAGTCAACGGACAAATCATCTTCTTTGCTTGGTATGTATCAGATGGTAAACCATTGGGTTTTGGCAAAACCTTTTTTAGGAGTTGTAAAAGAACCGAAAAACTAGTGTCAGACCATCCATTGATGGCCTTCAGTTTCATAAGCTCAAGAATTGTGTACAACACAGTATACTGCTTATCGCATCCGTGGCGTTCCTCGTAAAGAAGGTTTTTTGATGCTTTGTCAAGTGCTTCAAAGTTATCGTATCCTTTGGTTGTAGTCCTCTGCAACAACACCTCAGGCGCAATATTTCGCATCAGTTCCTCCACATCAAAGGCGTCGTCATCATCATGTTGATCAACATAATCATGTGTTATGTCGGATGTATGATCACAACCTCTTCTATGTTGATGAGCATCTTGCGGCACATCAGAATCTTCAGGAGGATTTTGGCCCATCTCACCGTGTTTCGTCCATATATAATAGTTCTTCACGAAACCATTTTTCAACAAGTGAAATCGTATGGTTTCACGATCTGAACACGGATACATCGCTTTGTTTTTACAAACTTTTCAAGGACAATATATTGCCTCTTCACTCTGACGGGAAGCATATTGTGCGGCAGCTTCAGTAAATTCAGTTACTCTGTTAAAATATGCCACCACATCTTCGTCGTTGGACGAGTACATCCAGGACCTGTGCTCCATCTAAAACATATATTATTTGAAAAAATATTAATAAATTCATTATTGTTAATTTTAGTAATTTACAAATTGAAAATATATTGATTTATTATCGCTCATAACAACATTAATTAAAAATTCTTTAATTCAAACTATTTATTAAGCAGAAAAAAATTATTAAATAAATTAACTATATTGGTTTCTCTCTCTCCAAACAACATAACTCTAGATCTATAATCATAAATGAAATTAAAAAAGAGCTTAAATGACGTAAATCAATATTAGAGTGATGAATAATTGTGAGGAGGGTCATATTTGTTCATTTGGGAGAAGGAAACACTGTAAATGGAAGATTATTTGAAAATTTCTATTCACAAACCCTAAATTAGTAAAACGCTAATAACTCATTGTATACATGATTAAATACAAAATAAATGTAAGATTCGGCATGGATTTACCTCCTAGAATGAAATCCTTCAAAAGAAACGAAAACAAAGCCTCCCCCTCTTTATCTAGATTTTTGTCGCCATTGTACGGACAAAATTAAATGCGAACTCCGGTAGAGCTCGGGGAGGAAGAAGCTGCGCATTTATAGCTAGAATAGTAGTGGCGGTCGCAAGTGATGTCATCAATACTTTAGTGGCGGCCATCTTAGCAGCGGCGGGCAGCACCAGCGCCCGCCACTACTATTGGTAAAATAGTGGAGGTCCGGGATGATGTCAGCACCGACCGCCACTACTTTACCAATAGCAGTGGCGGGTGCTGGTGCTGCCGTCAGCACCAGCAACTCTAGTGGCGGGCATCTAATGGTCCGCCACTACAGTGGAAGACTCCAACGCCACTACAGTAGCGATTTGTAGTAGGGTCTCTTTTGGTCACGCCCTTTGGGAGTAGAGGGCTCTGAGTATATCCTGATAACGGGGCTTATACGAAGGTCACATGCCTTGAAGTCGAAGCACACATCAAAGTCACACGCATGCTCTGATCCTAACCCGGAGGCTTCGAGTTCTTTCTCTCAAAGCGTAGGGTGATATCTAAAGACTTAGCACTTATCTTTCGAATATGCCTTTGAAGCATCAAACCCGATCGAAATTATTTTCCCAAACAGCTACCATCATACGCATTCAAATTTCGTCGGTGAAACAGAAGCCGGTGCACCTGCACATGCACGTCGCAAAAGTTGGCGGAAGGAATTGACCGGCAAACTGAAGAGTTACAGTTTTACCTGAGTAGTAAAACGACGAGGTAACATTGTGGAAGCAAGCAGCCAAGCAGGTGATAGCGAGGTAGGCTGTGTCAGACAGGCGGTGGCGGTGGCAGTGGCAGTAGAATAATGCCTCGCCACTCCATGGCAACTCAGCTAGTCTTTGTCCGAGCGGAGACGCCACCGTGCCAGCCACTCCCAGACAGCGCCAAAGCTCGCCGGCTAACTTCACCGTCCTCCTCACGTGCGTTCCGCCAGAGTCCCGAATCCATGCGTCCTTCTCAACTCCGCCTTAGTGCCGTTCGATACCACTAGTCACTAGATCCCGGATTATTTGCCAACATTGTCACGTGTCACGGATTCAAACTTCTAAATCGTACAACTCCTCTAAAAACTTTTATATAAAAAACTTTGGAAATTTTGTTTAAAGCTGTTTAACAATTTTTAATATCAATTTTGTTTGTTTCAATTCATAAGATATTTACTCAAAAAGACAGAGTATCTGTCTAGGATCATCTCACGTTAAAGAGGAACGTCACGCCTGACTTAACTTCCTTCTATCTTGTTTAGCACATGATTTTTTGAGGGAAATTGGTGGCCAACAATTAATAAACAAATATCCGTATTTTAGTAAATATTAAAAAATATGACAAAATTAGAAAATAATAATAATAATAATAAACTTCTAATATTTTGAAACATTAAGATCCAAGTTTTATAAAAAACATGTAAAAATTAAAGATAAACAATTTCTGCATTAGAACCTTAAAACATAAGTTAATACATAATAACGTCTCGTTTCTAACAGTTTTAAACTATTGTCGGTACAAATATTTGTGCAATTTTAATTATAAGGCATATTCAAAAAATTTAATGACAAGTTGTTATTTTATGCTAACTTGTGTTTTTACGATTTAGGGTACTTAAGTCAAGAATTTTTTACTTTTAATCTTGACATACTTTTATAAGATTTAGAGTTTAAAGCTTTCAAAATATTAGAAGTTTTTTTATTATATTATTATTATTTCTACTTTTGTCATAATTTTTGAAGACTTACTTGTGTTATAAAATATTAATCTATTACTTTTTTTATTAATTGCTAGTCTAGTTTTTCTCGAAAGGAGGCTATACGCCTATCAAAATTTGTCAGCAAACCAAAAAAACTACTCCCTTGAAAACTTTACTATTGAGATAAAATTAATAAATTAATAATAAAATTAAAATATAAATGTATTTATTATTAATGAAAAAATAATATTATGACATGATATGTCGAGGCTATTAAATAAATAAAATTTATTGATTTGAAAACCAAAAAGATAAAATAAATCTTTCTTGTGTTGACGACAAGATTTGGTAAAGCCTAGTCCCATTCGGAGTACTGCGCGATCAACATGAGTGAAAGGAGTCCGATCAAATGTTGGTCAAAGAAGCCCGTCCGTATGGTTATATGTGACCGAATATGAATAAACTGATAGAGATGAAGAAGGCGGAGATAAATCTAGAATCGGTTATGATTATCGTAACGGGCGACAAGTTTCTAGACTATAAATATGTACCTATTAGCTAGGTTAGGGAATCAATCTACAAACACAACTAAAAACTATTCTCGGCGCATCGTCACCCTTGGTTTCCAAGGTTAATCCCGGCGGGACTTGGTACATGGAGCTGGGCTGCATTGCTTCGATCTCCGGCAAAGAGGTGAGTCTCGCCACTCTAACGATCGTATCGGTTGATCGGTGTCTTTTGAGGCTGCATCGTTTCGATCTCTTGGAGTACTAGCTCGATTGGTACAATCACTGGTTTTATCTTTGTGTATTTGCTAGGTCTAAGATTGTAACGTTACGATCTTTTAGGTTGTTGTGAGTTAGATATCATGGTTTGAGACTTCATTGGTTGAGTCTGTCATCTTGATCTATTATATATTATTCATGTTTTGCACCATTCATCTGAATAAAGCATGCATGATGTGTTAAGGTATTGTTAATTCATCGTGATTTAGCAACTATCTTGGTTAAGTCCAATCTTGTTGTTACGGTAGTTTGGTAGTATGGATGCATTCTCTGGTATGCTAGATTTAGTTTCTATCAGAGTACAAACCGATAGGTTATCTTTAATTCTGTGTCACGCTTCATCGATGTCGGGGGGTTATTCATCAGCCTTTGTGCGCGAGGCGTTGTCCACATGTCTATCAGCCCGATGGCGTGCTATATGCATCAACCAATGGCATAACCAATCCTGATAGTTTAACTTTACTATTGGCTCAGTAGCTGATGAGCGCTAGTTTTTACGGTCATCTCTTATCACCACAGTCATCGGCTAGATAGCCGATTGGCATTGCTACTTATGTTTTCATTTTCTCTTATCAGTTGCAAGGTCAAATTGATTGGCATGCTCAGAACCTTTCTAAGATTGTAGGACCTAGAGTTAAGCAGATCTTCTAGGTCACGCGTGTAATCAGAAACGACACCAACATATTGACATACTTGAAGAGGTAGAATTAAATTCTTTTTTAGATAGAGAGTAAATCTTACTAAATGTTTTTGGCACCAAAACATGTTGTTGCCAAAATTTTGGTAAAGTTGATATAGGCAAATCCAAACATACCATTAGTAAGTCCCTCTTTTTTCTGCAGATAAAACCAAACTTCTTTTGAAAACTTCTCGCAAGAAGTCATACCATCCAGTGGAAATTTATTTGAAAATTCCATGAAATATCGACATTCTAAATTAACGGGGACTGGTATGTTGTTTCATTGCTTGGATTTTGTTCTGCTGCTAAAAGTTTTGAATTTTAAAATATAATTTCAAGTTTTTTTGTTGAACCCGCTATAAATATGAGAATATAAACCTTTATCTGAGTAAAAATCGGTTTTGGTTGCAAAACAGTTTTTTCAGAGCACCCAATCATCACCTATAGGTTTAACGGAAACGCTTTAGCCTTTGACCTGACCTGGATTGTGGGAGTTGCAGAGCGTGTTAAGATTCCTGATCTCTTGAAAATTGGATAGACAGTTGAACATACTTATCTTTTAGAGGTTTTTTCTATAAATAAAAGAATCATCTCCTCAGTTGTATGCACTTGAATGAGTAATAAAGAAGATCGGTTTTTCTCCTACACATTGTATCTTGTCCGTTGTCGAAGACGCTCTGTACTACGCATGTAACGGAGCAGGTTTCTCAAGACATTATCAGCACAAAGCTCTACGTGGGAGAGAACGCAATCTAATCATAATCGACGGTACGCTCTCATTGTATATTATAGATTAGATCTAATCTATGCCAAGCCGTCGATGAAATCTGGTCGCCGTCATGGCCGGGTTAGCTAGCCTCCACCAGTACGAGGTATGGCACGACATGGCCCAACCGTCGATAGCATACGACCGGCCATCGCAAGCACTGCTCATGCACCCACACGAGTGGTCGTCCACACCCTAGAACGCCAACAGTGTTGCCCCCATTGTGTTTGACGTCGTGCCCACAACCCCTCGATGCCTCGCATGGCGAACTGGATTGCCACCCGAACGTGGCCATTGCTAGATCTCCACTGGAATGCCCGTTGGTGCCCGCAAGCGGCGAGCCCCCACCTGTAAGAGATTGTTGTAGTCGTGTGCCAACTGTATGTGGCTGCCACTATTGAATCCATGCACTAGCCGAAGACTGGCCGATGCTAGCACGCGGTACTTGCGTCCGCGCCTGCCCGCTGCAAATCGTGTGGCCCATAGTGTCGTGCAACGAAGCACCGTGCCCACCCATGCGGTAGTTCTATGCCTGCACGCGCAAGGCACGCCGCCACTCACCCACTGCACCAGGTTCGTCACAGCACGTTGTCGCCCACCCGCCGCGCACGCCTGAATGTGTTGCGCCGTGAGCAGACAACCCCGCCGTAGCTTGCAGTGTGCGGCCTCCGCCCGCATGTCACTGCCTGCACGTAGTCTTAGGTTGCTGAAGCCCGAAGACCTATCGCCGCCTCCAATAGCTACGTTGTCGCCCACCCGCCGCGCACGCCTGAATGTGTTGCACCTGAATTTTGCGTATAGGCCATAGGATTCGCTGAAAATTCTAGAAATACTCTTTTCTTGAATAAAAGGATCTTTAGAATTTGAATTTCGCATCTTTTTTTCCTTTTCATCATTATTTTTGATGCTTATTTACTGTTTATTATTTTAGCGTCTTTAATTGCTCGTATGCATTTAATTATCAGTAATTCCTTATCAGTGAATCTAGAATTACGTAGAAAAATACTGGAAAATTGCAGTAATTTATTCATGTCTCAATTTAGCAATGAGATGCGATTTTAATACAAGTAACATGCGCATCATAAATGACTTGCATCGCGATCAAGTAGTTTGCTCATGAAAATGTAGATGGCCACAACCATCTCACCTAGGTATCGGACGTCTGGATCATACTTTAATCCAAGAAGCTCCACAACACCATAGACCATAGGCAATAATGAACTTTCTCCATGACAGATGAAAATGATCGAGTATTTAATTTTCTCTGACATAGCTCTCCACTTTGAAGGATAAATATATTTTCACGACAAATTAGAGAGTGCCATGAAATGCCCTCAATGAGCGTTTCGAGTGTGTCAAAGAAGCCTCCAGTAAAGCAAGAATTGATCTGACTCCGACTCATTCTGAATATGCTTGAGAGTTTGTCTCCATGTTACATTGAATCTGCATATTTCTGAATCTCCGCTAGAAAGTGATTTTAGATTAAGGAGAAATTAAAAGGACTCTCACCACTCTCCACCCAAACGTGGCAGAATCCACGCACAACCATAGTCAATCAAAATATATGAAGTATTTTGAATTGGTTGATATGTTGTAGCTTGATGATGTTCAAGATGAACTCCTAAAGAAGAACTTCATTTCGTAGCCACAGTGAAAGTGCAATGGCCTTTAAGCTAATGTCATTTCTTTGAAAGTTGCGCAAAACCTGTCATAAGAAGCGGGATATGGATGAAAGGAAAGTGATGGCATATGAAGTGAAGCGCCTAGTGATGAGAATGGAAAGACAATGAAGAAGAATCTCAAGCCATATGGTTCTAGAATTTGCAAAGGCACTGACGCACATCATGGAAAAAATACTAAAAATAGAAACTTGAGATACAATACACCTCACCATCGTAGTGGGTAAGGACACCCTCATGGTTGAGACTGCCCTATCTCCCATGACAGGTGTTGGGGGAAAATACTTCATCCTTATGGTCTCTACAGATATAAGATAAGCCAATTTCCTAAACTGAAGCTCCAGTATTAACTTCGATCTAGTATATGATCAAGCTCGAAGAATCCATGCAGGCTTCTGTTCAGAGTATGACTTCGAAGGTTAAATCTTCAGAGAGCTTATCTGCCAGCGAGGATAGAAGACTTATCTTCTTTCTAAATAGATTAGTCTTTTACCATTTTAACCCTATTAGGTGTACCGAATAGTTTCCACTATGTCGGTTGTAATTGAGGGGTAAAAAGGTATTTTCCTTAGGATTTTTACCTATAAATACCCCCCTTCTTACCTTGTAATAGGCATCGAATACTCAGTTATTCAATACACAACTTCGAACTACTTCGAGCTATTATCCAATTCGGAGGCTTGAAATAGTCCGCTTCACAAACTCTTCGTTTGTTAGTTCTTAATGTTCGAGAACCTGCTAGCGTAATTTTTTACGCCAACAGTTGGCGCCGTCCGTGGGGAACCTAGTCTAAAAAACTTCGTTCTCTACCAAGTTCTTAGAACCATGCCTCCTAAGCGGAGTTCAGGTGGTAGTCCTACTCAGAGGTCCCCTCGGACCTCCGGAGCAAGATCTTCGAATACAGTCGAGGTCAGAGGACCTTCAGCGGTTCCTCCACCTCAGACCCCCGAAGGGAATTCTCTTCCTCGAGCATACGGAGTTCCTCCTCCAACTCCATCTATGCTTCGACCAGACGGAGTCCTTCCTCCAACTCCGACTGTGCTCCGAACTGACATGTACAGTTCTCAAGACCCGAAAGATCCTTTCGGAAGAAATGAAGATAGTCTTGGCGACATGGCGACCTAGATGGCCAGCCTCCAAGCTGAAGTGGCAAGGTGGAGGCAAGAGGCCGTAGATAGCCTTCGTTCTCAAGCCACCCCTTTCATTCCTGAAGTGCCTCAAGACGACGACTCTCTTCTTTATCCCGAAGCCCAGAGAACGCTTCCTTCGATAATGAGTCTCCACTGCATCCCGATTTACAGAAAGTGCGCTTCGACCCTAAGTTTAAAACTTCGAAGCTCTGTAAGTACTCTGGAGAAGAGGATCTGGGGGAGTTCTCCCGTTCGTATGCTTTTGCAATTGAGGCTAGTGGAGTAGTCCGAGACACCATGGCCAAGTGTTTCCCCCTTGCTCTCGAAGGGGTTGCTTTACATTGGTTCTGGTCCTTAAAGCCAGGATCAATTAGAACTTGGGAGCAGCTAAGGAAGAAGTTTATAAGTAACTTTCAGGGTACCTTCGTACCCCCTATGTCTACGGGAAGTCTGAAGCAGCTACCTAGAGAAACTTTAAGATAGTTTTTCATGCACTTCGCTCATACGAAGTCGCAGATAAGGGGGCTATCTGCATCGTTCGTTGTTGACGCAACCCGAGAGGGAGTTACTCATACGGGCCTCCTTGATAAACTTCATCGGAAGAAGATATCGGAAGAAGATACCAATCTTGCAAGAAGTCAAGCTTGAGGTGAAGACTTCAACACCTTAACAGGGGCCCAACTTCGATATCCAGTACGACAGGTGTTGGGGGCAAAAGCATCCCTGTTCCGAAGTCTTGAACATTGCTCTTACGCAGAAATTTGCCCCTAGAAATTTGCTCCTAAGCAAGGCCAGCGGCTGGAAGCCACCAGGGAAGTCGGCTGGCAAAGGCCAGGCCTTCTTCTGCTGCGTTCATGGTGAAAATCGGAGTCATGCTACTGATGCTTGCAAGTCTATACTCGCTTTATGAGGCGAGTACCTTGAAAGGACCTCTGGTTGAGGCACTACTGACCGAGTCCCTTCCGAGGCACGTCCAGAGCCTGTGCAGGCTGTCGCACGTGTAGACAACTTCGACCCCGCAAGACAACCTCCGGTGGTCAATATTATGCCACCCCCGAAGCAAGAAGATGGCCAAGATCGGGCAAAAGAGTAGTCCTCCCCATTTCCGGAGGAGGGATCCTCAGCAGTATGTAGAAGAGACAGCGAAGAGAATATGTCCGGGAAGTAGGCCATATTGGAACTTCTTCGTCTGCAGCTACCATGCCTGAGTGGTCCCATGTGCCAATATCTTTCTCCGTAGATGATGCAGCAGGCATAAAGTTCCCACATGCAGATCCCCTTGTCATTACTGCCGATATAGCAAGGACTGAAGTCCGGAGAGTGCTGATTGATGGAGGGAGTTCAGTAGATATCATCTTCGTTCAAGCCTTCGATCAGCTCTGTATCTCCAGGAAACATCTCCTACCCGCAGCTCGTCCCCTGCAAGGCTTCACAGGACCTCCTCTTGATGCCCTCGGTCAGATAGGTCTAGAGGTTTCTTTCGGAGAGGGGCTCCTGGCAAGGACGGAGGAAGTAATCTTCGATGTTCTAGATGCCCCTTATGCATATAATGTTATCTTTGGAACGGGCATGTTAAATCAGTTCAGAGCCATGGCACATCATAACTATTTATGTGTGAAGATGCCCACGCAAGCGGGAGTACTCACTGTCTTTGGTGATCAAGCCACTGCGCGAAGGGCAGAATATGGTCATGGTCCCCCTCTCGACCCGAGGCAAGTGAATAATGTACAAGGCAATCCAGAGGATATCTTTGCTTCAAGTGAATCTTCAAAGAAATCCTTCCCAAGGCCCAGCCCTTAAGGAGAAATTGTAACAAAGGTTATTGTGAAAGACGACAAATACTATTCTTTTCAGTTCGGCAAAGATTTACCTTCAAAGATCACTACTTCGCTAGAAAAAGTAGTTGAAGAAAATTTGGATGTCTTTGCTTGGACTGATGAAGACATTCCAGGAGTCAGCCGAGATATCATTGAGCATAGCTTGCTTGTAAACCCGAGGGTTTGACCTGTTGGACCGGAAACGGCGACCAGAGGGGGGTGAATGGGAGCTTTTAAAATTTAGGACTAAAATAGCCTTATGTTTTACTTCTGTCTTCTGCGGAACAGGCTTCGAACACACCCTTCGAAGTTCTAGTTCGGAGGTATTTCACAGCTCCGAAATGAGGCTTCGCAAGGAGCAGAAGTTTGAAGCCAAGAAGACTTCGCTCCACCCACAACCCCGAAAATTCAGCTCTGCTAAGTCAGTGCAGGCTCCACACACAGGGTGCCTTCGAGCAGGCTTCGCACATCACCCTTAGCTAGGGGTGGCAACGGGGCGGGGCGGGTCCGGGTTGGTGAATACCAGACCCGAACCCGGACCCGGTAGGACCCGGCCCCGTTAGCCCCGCGGGTGAAATTTTTCACCCGGACCCGGACCCGTCGGGTCCCCGCAAACCCGTCGGGTCCCCGCGGACCTGTTTTGAAATTTAAAAATATACAAATGACATAATTTATAAATCACAAATATAACAAAATTCAAACTAAATATCACCGTAAATCATCTTGTTTACATTTTCCAACATTCCAACAAACAAAATTCATCAATATTAAAGTTAGGTTTTTTATCATCTTACATTAGACCAATATATATATACATATATATACATATACATATACATATGCATATATAAATATACATATATACATATACATATATAAATATACATATATAAATATACATATATACATATACATATATACATATATAAATATATACATATATATAAGTTTTTTTATTTATTGGATCGGGTACCCGCGGGGACCCGCGGGTTAAATAATCAACCCGAACCCGAACCCGACATTATGCGGGGCCCCGACCCGATGAACCCGCGGGTGAAAAATTGAACCCATCCCCGGCCCCGTAGGGGCGGGTCCCCGGCGGGTCCCCGGCTCCACCGGGGATATTGCCACCCCTACCCTTAGCAAGAGCGGACTTCCCTCTGAGGACTTCGATCAGCTCTGCTAAGTCAGTGCAGGCTCAGCACACTAGGTGCCTTCGAGCAGGCTTCGCACTTCACCCTTCGCAAGAGCAGACTTCCCTCTGAGGACTTCGACCAAATACTCAGCGCTAGTAACTGGTACTAGGCTTCGCACTTCGGAGGTCTAAACGCACACTGAACACACTTCGCCGAGGACTTCGACAAGGGAAGAAAACGGGCTTCGAATAGTGCATCGCTAGTAATCAGAGAGGTCTAGCCTCCAGTTTACACAGAGCGAACAGACACTGAAAAACACACTTCACCCAGACATACTTCTCACACACCTCTCCAGAAAACTCACAAGAAGATGGTGCACAGAGAAATCAAGGAATGTAGTGCAACACACAGTACAAGTTCAAGCAGTGAAAGAAGAATAGAATCAAAACTTCATTGCATGAACAGGGAACACAAAATGAACTCACAGACTGAATACAACGTGTGTGGCGGCTAGCACAGGAGCTCAAAAATGACTGCTCAAAGTGTTGATGTGACCTAGCTAGCCTCCACTATTATAGGCACTATTTAGCCCTGTGAATAGACTACTTTACCCCTAGGGTTTACACCGGTTTTGTCTCATCAGAACGGGGGGTACAACTGGTAGTCTATTTTATTTGGAGTCTTCTTTTGCCAGCTTCGCAGAGGGGACAACACCAGCTTTTGCAGAGCAGACGTGGTCAGCCTTTGCAGTTTTGGACCCTTCTGAAGCCCCCCTTCGCACGCGAGGGGTGCGCTAGCTTCGGTGATAAGCCTTGAGCCTGACGGCCTTCGCTTCACCGAAGTCAGCCTTCGATACAGAGACGGTTTTGAGCGGAAGCCGTCAAAGCCCTTGGGCCTTCGCACCAACATCTTCAGAGTGGACCACCACGGCTTCGCAGCTTCTCCCAGCTCGAACTCCGTCAGTCCGTGTACCGAAGCCATGCATGGCCGAAGTACCTCAAGTCAGCCTCACTCCGGAGCCAGCCTCACTCCGAAGTCAGCTTCACTCCGAAGCCAGCCTCACTCTGAAGTCAGCTTCACTCCGAAGCCAGCCTCACTCCGAAGCCCCACCTTCGGAGTACCACCCTTCGAAGTCCCTCCTTCGTCCAAGGCCTCCGCATGAAGCATTCCATGAGCACTTCGTCACAATGTCTCTCCCCGAGCACACTCCTCGATGATTCTCACTCGGACCATGCCTTTGATGCACCTCGACTTCTGAGACCTTTATCGGGTATACCTTCGAGTGCCTCCCTCCGGAGCACACTTCGAACGCCTTGCCTCACTACTGAGGACTTGGTCCACCATACTCCGAAGTCACTCCATTAGGAGTACCCTTCGAAGTGCCTCGCCTCCGAGTACTTCGTCTCGGAGTACTTTCACCCGGAGCCACACTCCGCACTTACTGCCTTCTCCTAGCGCACCTCGACCCGAGGTCCGACCTCGACCCCTTCGCAGCCTTCGTGACGGAGCTCCCTGCTCCCCTGGCATCAAGCCTCCCGCTTGACCCAGGTTCACTTGCTATGAACCGTCCGTCGCCTCCGAGGTCACCTACGCACCACAGATAAACAGACAAGTGTATCCAGTACCCCAGAGACCTCTCCAGGTAAACAACCTTCGACACACACTCCGGTGTACCGCCAAAAGTACCGAACCCTTCAGTACAACCAAGTCATCGTGTACTGTCGGACCCCTCCGACAGGCACACTCCGCTGCAACAGCTGCATCAAACAGTGCCCACCGAACCCTTCGGTGAAACAACCTCCGAACCCGTTCGGAGGGACCCCTTCGAATCAGAGGATAAAAATTGTCAATCACTCATCATAGACTCCGAAACCAACCCTTGTTTTCTCAATCTCCCCCTTGATGAGTGCACTGACAACCAAATTCAAGTTCAAGAAAATTTGAAAATTTCAGCACACAAGTGACCATAAAAACTCAGAAACGAGCCAAATCATGTCACTTGACAAAAGAATTTTCCTCCCCCTTTTTCAAAAGAGTAAAAGCCCCTTCGGCAAATCTTCTCTTTGCAAGATAAAAACTCCCCCTGAGTTATTTTACCCCCTTGCTGCAGAGAACTCAAAAATTTCTCCCCCTTTGGCAATGCAAGCATCAAGGAGCATGTAAAAGATGCATAGCTTCGAAATGGGCAGAATTGCAAGGACACATAAAGCAACAAATATGCCAACATTAATATCAATTATCACGTGCTCAGCTCAATTTAACATTCTCTAAAAACATGATGACAAATAAAAGCCGGGACTGCGCAAAGCTAGTCAATTTCTACTCTAGACAGACAAGTCCAGTTCAAGTGGAGCATTGAAAGCAAACTTGATAAACAATGAATTTTTGTTGTTCTTTTCATAATGCCAGGGGGTTATTTGTTTGTCCACCTTATACTTTCCAATCATGCCAAGCCTAGGCATGAAAGCCATCAGAAGCTTAAGGCAGTGATTTTGGCATACACTACACTATCCCAATTCAGACCAATGTGCAATGGTAAGCAGTCTAGAATAGAGTAGTGCGACAAACAAACTCACCTGGATCTTTTCACTTGTAGCATGCAAATCATGGAGTTTAGGATTTTAATTAAGTGAACAATTTGTTTAGCATTTGATGAATATCCATGAGTAAGTAGAACAATTTTTCAAGTTGCAATGTTTAGCATCCAGAGAAAAAGGAGTCTTGCTATCAAGCAGATAAAAGATAGCTAAAGCAGTCCTGCCTAAACATGCTAGGAAATAAAAATCAAGCACATAATGTTTCAGACATATTAAATAGAGCTGAGCTGGCATGATTTCATCAATTAAAGTCAGGCATATAAGTGCAAAAGATGTAAATGCAATTTCACACACACAATGAGCATATGCAAGACAATCAAAATATGCTCCCCCTCATAAAATGTCGTAAGGGTGACAAACACCAAGTTCCCCACGCAAGTATGGAAAACGAGAAGCATCGAGGGGTTTTGTGAAAATATCGGCTAGCTGGTGTTGGGTATCAACATATTGAAGCTCAATATCACCCTTCTCATTATGATCTCTGAGAAAATGATATTGCATATCAATGTGTTTGGTTCTGGAATGCTGAACTGGGTTGTTTGCAATACAAATAGCACTAGTGTTATCACAGAAAAGTGGAACACTCTTATAATCTAACCCAAAATCCCGCAAAGTGGAAACCATCCACAAAATCTGAGAGCAACAGCTAGCTGCAGCAACATATTCGGCCTCAGCCGTCGATTGTGCAACACTAGACTGTTTGCAGGAAGACCAGCAAACCAGTGAAGTACCCAGAAAATGACAAGTACCAGAGGTACTTTTCCTATCAATCCTACACCCAGCAAAGTCCGTATCGGAATAACCTCGAAGACACAAAGATGAAGATGCAGAATACCAAATGCCAAATTCGAGGGTATGTTTGAGATACCTAAGAATGCGCTTTACCGCTTGGCGGTGCGAAGCTCGTGGTGAAGCCTGAAAACGAGCGCACAGACACACTGCGAAGTGTATGTCTGGCCTCGTAGTAGTCAAGTAGAGGAGGGAGCCGATCATGCTTCGGAACTCCTTCTGATCTACAGCTTCTCCATCCTCATCAGGATCCAATGCTACAGATGTAGCCATTGGAGTGGCAAGGGGCTTCGCATCAGCCATGTCGAACTTCTTCAGCAGGTCCTTGGTGTACTTCGTCTGGTGGACGAATGCACCTTGTTTGCTTTGCTTGACTTGCAAACCAAGGAAAAATGTGAGTTCACCCATCATGGACATCTCGAACTCCCTGCTCATGGTATCTGCAAACTCGGCAACCAAATCATGAGAAGAGCCACTGAAGATGATATCATCCACATAAATATGAACTAGGAGGAAATATTTTCCATGCTTGAGAGTGAACAGGGTTTTATCAATAGATCCCATCAAATACCCCCGCTCAAGCAGAAAAGACTTAAGTCTGTCATACCATGCCCGAGGGGCCTGCTTGAGTCCATAAAGAGCCTTATGAAGTTTAAGGACTTTATGTGGGTATTTGGGGTTTTCAAAACATGGGGGTTGTTTTACATAAACATCTTCGCCTATGAAGCCATTAAGAAATGCACTTTTGACATCCATTTGATAGAGTTTGAATCCCCGGGATGTCGCAAAGGCAAGCAAAATCCTAATGGTCTCTAGACGCGCAATAGGTGCAAAAGTTTCAGTAAAATCAATCCCTTCTAATTGAGAATAACCCTGAGCTACAAATCTAGCCTTGTTTCTAACTACAGTC